>JAUCBJ010004470.1:0-121787 GCA_032718475.1 Nemertoderma westbladi | reverse complement strand
GGGGGGGAACTGGCCAGCAAAGGCAAACGTATCAGTTATCCCACAAAAGCTTTTACACCCACAGTTCTCTAGATGTCCCACTATTTATGTAAGAACCATTCATTCTATGGTGTAACACTGTCCCTTACGTGTCCCACTACTTATGTAACAACTAGGCCCATTTCCTCTGCGATGTACTGTACCCACGTCCCCTACGTGTCCCACTTCTAGGGGGGTGTAGCCTACTTATGTGACAACCGTTTCTTCTACGATGTACCCACGTCCCCTACGTGTCCCACTAGCCTACTTTATGTGACAACCGTTTCTTCTACGATGTACCCACGTCCCCTACGTGTCCCACTAGCCTACTTATGTGACAACCGTTTCCTCTACGATGTGCCCACATCCCCTACGTGTCCTACTAGCCTACTTATGTGACAACCGTTTCCTCTACGATGTACCCACGTCTCCTACGTGTCCCTCTAGCCTACTTATGTGACAACCGTTTCCTCTACGATGTGCTGTACCTACGTCCCCTACGTGTCCTACTTCTAGCCTACTTATGTGACAACCGTTTTCTCTACGATGTACCCACGTCCTTTACGTGTCCCACTAACCTACTGACAACCGTTTGCTCTACTATGTAACAAATATTGTTAATCTTTTGTTATAATGTACTACAGTGTATAATGTAATAATTTACTGTACAATATTAACATAGTAATTAATCTGTAATGGTTCTGCTATCGTATCATGATTATAATAATATGTGGCTGGCCACGAGAAAAGGGACCTTATGTCACCGGAGGTCGATTTTGAGTTATTAGGCCTATGAGATGCAGAATTTTCCAGAGATTTTAACAAAAAAAACGGTGTCTCAATATCTATTTCCAAAAGAAAGTTATAGCGATTTATGTGAAGGTGGATCGGGTAGCAAAAAAAATTTTATTAATAGCGGTTATAATAAGCGAAAAAATGGAAAATATTAATAATATGATAGCAATTCTTACTATATAGTTAGGCAACTCAATGTTATTCGGCTTTTTATAAAACTTTTAACACTTTGAAACTATTAATATTGTTAATGAACTATTTTAAAAAAATTTCAAAAAAACATGCAACCAAAAAAAATTTTTTTTATTTAACATTTTTTCAAAAAGATAAATTTTTTTAACAAAATTTAAAATTATTTGTATTTTGAATTCTTTATTGGGATTACAAAATTTTACAAAAAATGACAGCCATATTGCATTTAAAAAATAACAGACAAATTGAAGGAAAAAATGAAAGCCTACAGTACCTACATATTACAGTAGTACAATTACAATTTATTACAGTCCTAAATTCAGACATGAAAACCCTAAGACAGTGTTATATACAACACTGCAACATCTTATATTGCTTCCTATAATTAGTTATTTCCTAGGTATATTGAATATCAGAACCAATTTGAATTTCCCTCATCGTTTTATACATTTCTAAATCGATAATCCAATTAAATTTGTTCAAAAATAGAGGGAAACTTTAAACGCGATTATCTCAGAATCAGGTTTTGCGACATAAGGTCCCTTTTCTCGTGGCCAGCCACATATAATTTAGATTGGATATAATCGTGTTTATTAACGGATTCAAAATCTCTAATAATAATATATAACTGTATACAGTAGGCCCTACATGAATCCTCCACCAATGCTACAACCCGTAACCATGGCTGAGTGTACAGCGTGGTGGTGATGATGAAAACAAAATCAAATATCATTTATTTTTATCTATTTACCAATAGTTAAGCTAGGTATGGAGCGAGTGACGAAGTAAGCAGTTGTACGTACTTATTAGCCATTTAGTTAGTACATAGTACATAGGCTTCTAGAAAAAATAGCTGTTTCTCTGTCAGAGGTGCAACTACAATGGAGATACAAGGAGGCGGCATTTCTAAACGTATGTCAATTTTCTACTGTAAAAACTTTATACTGTATCAGTAGAGAAATTACAATAATGAACTATTAGACCATCAATAAATACATAAAAATAACTGAATTATTTTTACTCCAGTTCTCATTCAATTCGTTATGACGATATCGCGACACTTAATAACATCCTGTAAAAGTACTGGACCAGGAAGGAGGAATTTCAAAGCAATTTTCGTCGATTTCGTGTGTATTACACCTTTCCTCGATACATTCCGATTCGACGACTTCGCGAGCTTCCTCTCGATCTAAGTCAGGTTCATCGATATCGATCTCGCAGCATATTTCTTCATGGAGAGCTCTTCGACTAAGTTGTTTAAGAAAGGAATCAGAATCTTCATTGGTGATTTCGGCAGATCGCCTTTTCCTGTGCGCGAGACGGCAACATCTGAAGTAAACTTTTTCAAACAATGACTCTTCAAGTTCAACTCCGTGAATGATAACAACCAGCATACAAACCACAACTAAAACTATCAACTTATTCATTTTGCAGGAATACAGAGTGCTTCAAAGATTATTCTATGTTGTTATTAAGGTTATGATATAACTGGTGAAAGGTGATAAAAAAATATATATAAATTTTTACAATATAAACTGCTAGGTACTGTATGATATCAGAAGATTCAGCTAAAGAAGCCACGTAATCGTGACTTGTATGGGATTGTTTTTACTGTATGACAAAAGGTCAGGTAGGCCTAACTCTCATCAGATAGTGAAATAACGTGGCTGGTGTACTGCAAGGAGACACATTGGCTCCAAATAGAGGAATATAATATGCTAGCAGATGCACAACTCTACTGTACTGAATAAAGTGAAAAGGGCTGCTAATGAGGCCAGATTGCATACAAATAGTGCTAGCAAAAACGAATTCATGATATATTACTGCACTAACCCTATTAGTACCGGGCTATAAAATGTTGTATATGTACAAATATCAGGGAGGGGGTCATATTGACCCCCCCCCCCCCCCCCCCCCCCCTCTAAAATCTACAAATTTTAATGAAAACGTCTGATTTTTTGTTTGTACGTAGATTTCACCAGTCTGAATCCGACCGAAAAAAAATTTCGAAAAAAAGTACTGGGGTGGTTATTTTTCAGCACCAAAATTACAAGTAGCTGATGAAATTTTCATAAAATTTGAAAGTTACAATTTTCGGCTAATTGTTTTTCAATACAGGTTTTCTGGTGCGTAAAATCCATTGGAAAATATTTAAAAATAATCTGATTACTATAAATGGCTGTTTTAGTCCTCTACGTAGGCAAAAAATGAAAAAAAACAAGTAACCAGCACTTTTCAGTTTGAACACAAAATTTTTAATTCACTCATATACGATGCCATAAATTCACATTGTTCAGGATTTTCTGGGGCGCTGATTCTAATGGAATACATTTCTAATTTGCCAGATCATTGCTAATCGTATTTTATGGCGTAATATGGCAAATTTTGGTGCTAGCACCAAATTTCGGACCCATCACCAAAAAGTACAAGTTTGAGATGTCCAGTGCGGTTTTTATTGATTCCATCGGATTCAGGACCCTCATAAACCCGGATAACGCAAGAAACAGGATGATACTATCTATTGATCAATTTGCTTATTTTCAAAAATTTGGTGCTGGCACAAAAATTTTCACCTCACCGCGAAAAATACAAGTTTGAAAACTCTTATGCAATTTTTACTTATTCCATTGAATTCAGAACCCTCACAAACCCGTATAACGCAAGAAACAATGATGACACAATCAATTGATATATTTGATGGTTTTCAAAATTTGGTACTGATAGCACCAAATTTTGCACCCACTTCCGAAAAATACAAGTTTGAGATGTCTAGTTAGATAATTATATATTCCATTGAATACGAACCGCTATAAACCTCTAAAACGCGAGAAATAAGTTGTCGCCGTCACAAGCAATTGAATTATTGAATGGATTTTCAAAATTTCGAGCTGGCACCAAATTTTGCACACAACGCCGAAAAATACAAGATTGTTACGCCTGGTGCAACTCGCAAATATTCCAACGAAACCAAAAACCCCTATTGCGCAAAAAAACAGGTTCAAATAATCAATTTACAAAAATTGACATATTTCAAAATTTGGTGCTGCCACCAAAATTGGCACCCACCGAAAAAAACGAGTTTGGAATTTCTAAATTTATTTATATAAATTCCATCTAATTGTAAACTCCAAAAAATCAGTGTAAATAAAAAATAGAGATGTTTGCAAATCATATTTCATGAAATATAAAATTTCCAAACAACTCCTCAAAAAAAGTGCCAAAAGTAGGGTTAAAAAATGGGGCTATAACTCGAAAACTTCCCAATATTTTTGAAAACAGTTTTCATTAATAGGAAGACAATAAATTTTTAGGATAAGTCATAAAATTTCAGATTCGCCACTGCGTTTGTTTCAGAGTTATAACAAAAAAAGCCAAGGGGGTGGGGTCATATTGACCCCCTCCCGGGTTTAATAAGGTTAATGGAATCCTGACCACCATAATCAACTAAAGAACGTTGTCGACTTGCATAATTACTTATCCAATATCCATGTACTGTACCTTATGTCATGGATAGTGAACAGCAAACTGAGGGATAAGTCACGATATCTCGGTAATCTTTTGACAGATGGTGTGTCATATTAAGAAACTATTCTACGTCGGGTCACCAAGTCAAGTACAATAAACATATCTCCGTGTTTCATGTTTATGACGTCTATTCTGGGTCATAAATTCATAAAAGAGCATTAAGGCCAATTGTACCAGTAGAGTATATGGTGTCCCCCCTGAGGTCATTAAAATACCTGAGTGTTTGCAGATTATTTATCCCATCATAGTAGAAATGTACAGAATGACAATAAGTTCGACAAGAAATGAAAACAAATAAGTTGGTGCCAGTTCCCAAGAAAGGCAACCGAACACTCTATGGTTCTTTTCAGGGAATCTCATTGATCTCGATTGCTGCAAAGCTATACACTATAATTATATTAAATCGCATCAGGGATCCCATTGAGAGACTGCTCCGTGGAAATCAGAATGGGTTCCGTAAAGGTCGTGGGACCATGGAGCCCATTTTGGCACATAGAAGGATAATTGAAGAGTTATCAAAACAGAAAGACAGATTCAGATATGGATGTCATCTTTGGTTGATTGAGTCTCTCGCTCACGTATGTTCAGCATACTTTCATTATATGGGATTCCTGGTGAAATTGTTGCAGCAATCAAATCAGTATACGATGGTTCGACAACATTTTTGTAAGTGGATTCAATTCCGCTTCATTACCCACCAGAAAATGGGACCAGTGGCATTTTAGCAATATGTTGGGGATACGAGATTACCAATATTAATCTCGTCTCATAACCAACATTGGGGGGGGGGGGGGGGGGGGACACAAGCCCCAAAGCCACAGAGAGAGGTGAGAGGTCAAACCACCTCTGAGGGAATACAGCTAGTAGAGGCTAGCAGTGGGGGGAAACACTCACAGGGAGTGCCAAAGTGATAATTAGTATATTAGCCAATAGTGGGGAGGGAAGCACGTGATTAGAGATAGGAAAGCATCCATTGGGTACAGAGGGCCAAAATACAGTAAGAGGTGAAATCAATATCCATGTGTGTTAACCATATATTATCCTACATTACTGATTTACCTGTCAGTTGATTCAGTTATCCAGTCAGTGCAGACTGGTCATAGTTAATGACCACCGCCAGTAAAAGCAATTAATCTGTATTTTTCTGCTATTACATCTTTATCACTACCGACGTGCTATTATCGTTTACGTTAATCAATATTGAGAAACAACAGAAACTCTTATTGTTTTCCCCAACGGCCTTCGGCCAAAGCAACTAGCACGACTGCCCAGCAGAACGGTGATGCGTACATTTCTAACCCAGTCGGGATCTCCGATCCCGTCACAGTCATTAACTACCGAGTCTAACTGCCAACTAAAAACTGTGACTGCAAGGAGACAGAAAGATGGCAGAAGAAAGAACGCCCCGATTATCAGAGGGAGAGAGGACGCCGCCGCGGACCCCGGGCGACACCAACCAAATGATCCGTGAGGCCGCAACGCGATGGTATTGGCCAGCCATGCCAGATTCGCCGACGAGGGACGATCCGGTAGCCCAAGCGGAGGGCGGCCGTCAACTACGAAGGAGAGAGGGAGACAAGTCGACGCGCGACGACGACGGCGGTCGGAATACCGAAGTCGCCGGCCTGACACAGGCTGAGGGCGACGGACGGCACACCGGAACGGCGATGGTGAGGCCGCCGGTACGACGCTGGATGAGGAGAGGAGGCGGAGTCAGCGAAGAGGATGTCGGGACGAGTGATCGGCTACGACGGGCCTACAACACCACCAAGAAACTACTTAAGGAGGCCAAGGAAGGGAAAAAGGTAGACCAGCCTAAACTATACCTGAGGCTAGGTGAGTCAAATAAACACTTTTGCTATTTAGTCCGTTTTGGACAGGGAGAACTGGCGAGTGAGAGAGCGAGGGGGTCGCCACGGAACTGTTTGAATTGTGGCGATCTGGGGTAATGGAGCCAGAGGTAGTGTACGTAGGGCCTTACTTAGTGGATGCTAGGGGAATTAAGTTAGTGGGTTTGGCGGACCCGCACGACGGTGAACCCGAGGTTAACCCCAAGGATTCGGTGTCGTCGGTCAGTGAGAACCCCAGAAAGTGGGGGAAAATCAGTAGGACAGAGAAGCGATGGGAGTCCGTTGCGACCGATAAGTCCGCTACATAAACCGCAGAAGCAAGAAGGGTGTTAGAGATATATCTGGTGTGTCAATTAGACCTTGTGGCGCTAGATCAGAAGGAGCTGGAGAGGCAACTGGACAAGGGAACCGCGTTATTAGAGAAAGAGAGATTTAGTGAGAGAGTGTAAAGAGGGAGCCGAGAGGGTGGCGCTAAACTTTAGAGAGGGTGAGGAGAGAGAAATGAGGGAGGGCAGAGAGCGAGAGTCGAGAGAGACAAGCGATTGCAAAGAGCGCGAGGAGCGGTAGGCAAGACTGGAAAGCGAGCATAAGATGCGAGAGGCTGAAATAATTGAGAGGGAAACGAATGAGCGCAAGGATCGTGAGGCGAGGAGGGTTGAGAGGATTGCAAGAGAGGCAGAGTTGGCCGACCAAAGTTTGAGAGAGGATAGAGGGAGAGAGAGAGCGGGAAAGCGTATGCGGGATGATATGCATACCCAGGGCTTATGCAATACCAGGCGAAGCAAAAGCGCCGGTTGGAACTGGCGAAGTTGGGATTATCGGAGAGTGAGGCTCGTTCGGGTAGTGTTTACGAGGAGCCAGAAGTAATGGAAACGTTTGTTAACACCCCACTTACAGGCACCGGACAACAGACCCAGGACTGGTGTAAACTTGGGTTTTACTTGGTGTAAAATACCAAAGGACTGGGGGGTGGGGGTAATAATAATACGTTAGAAGGAATTAATATTAATAGTACCGTAGTAGACAACCCTAATCAGACCTTTGTTGCAGGAAATAATATTTTACCCGGTAATAATAATTTTGATTTAAATGTGCAAAATAATCCAAATAATACTAATTTAAACGTACAAAATAATCCAAATAATACTCATTTAAACGTGCAAAATAATCCAAATAATTCTAATTTAAATGTGCAGAATATTCCAAATAATAGCCCTAATTCTGAACAAAATAATTTAAGCAATTTAAATAACTTAGATAATAATGTTGCGTCAGATAATAACCCCGGAGAAATTAATCAAAATAACATTATGAATAACGGTGCAATTAATATGAACGTAGGGGAGACAGGTGGTCCGACCAGCGAGAGCCTGCAAGGCCACATAGTTACGCAGGGAGTAGTGGGGGTGAGTGAACCCGACGGGAACCTGCAAGGCCACGTAGTTAGGCAGGGAGTAGCGGGGGTGAGTCAACCCGACGTGAGCCTGCAAGGCCATGCAGTCACACAGGAAGAGGCGGGGGTGAGTAGACCCAGTCGGAGTAGAGATAGTGCGTCGACTAGAGAGGGGCTTAGAAGCGAAGTAGGAGGTAGCGAAGTAAGAGGTGGCGGATGGGGGGGGGGGGGGCTACGGGCACCCCACCACGAGAGATCAGTGGCGAGAGGGGGGGGGCAGAGAATGTCCCACAAGCGTCGGCAGATAATGCGCGGGGCGAGTTAGGTGAACCGCGGTACCCGACGACAGAGTATAGTAGGGGGATTGCGAGTATCCCCAGGAGCGTCCAACTGGGTAGGGATAGAGAGGTTGGCGCCGTGAGCGGGCAAGCAACAAGACGTCGATCCCAGTCGGAAGACGGAAGAAGAACAGTGGAGTTTATCCGGGAGGTCAAAGAGAGATCTCACGAAGGGGATCACTACGCTGAAGAGAGAAGAAGTGAAGAGAATAGAAGAAGCGTTGCTACGAGCAACCGGAGAGCAAGGACGGACAGTGAACCGTCGGCAGTAGAAATGGAGTTAGAGAGTCAGTGGGGTCGAACTCCGGGAGATTGCCGTCATCCTGGAAAGACGCAGCCTGGTGAGATATACCATACACCGGGAGAAGGGTACAGGATGTACCAGTACGAAGACGAGGACAGAAGGGGGGATCGAAGATAAACTTCCCGGAGGGACATAGCTGCAAATCGAGAGTACAGTAGTCGCGGGGAGGACTTCTTGGAATATTCGAGAAGATTAAACTTCGGTCCGGAAGGACACAGGCAGACTGTAGGACATACTGTATGCCTTACTGCACATACTATAGGCCATGCTGGAAGAGATAGTGTAGGCGATAGGGTGCGCGGACAACGGGATTAGACCCGGAAGTCGCGGCATACATACCGGTAGGTAGGCAAGAAGTGGATAGGCCTATACTGGTACCTGCACACCAGTATGACTATAATATGCAGGGATATAACATATACCCAAAACAAAAACCCCGAACCCCTTGGACCAAAATAAATCATGCGATACAGAGATATGGAGGGGACCATTACCCCCAATGATATATCCGACACAAAAGAGGTCGACAGGCCCGACGGGCAAACCGCACCCAGCAATGGGAGAGTCTGTACAGCATCAATCGAGCCTACTAGAAGCACAGGCGATGGGAATGGCAACACTCATTGATGCGCTTAAGGCATATCGTAAGGCAGTATCAAGGTATCGAGGGTGGATTCACGACTGCATGGCGGGCCCTAGACAGGGAATATGGACACCCTGCCAAGATCATTCGGCAAACCTTGAGGGGAATAACATCAGTTGGCCTACAGGATAACCCTGTCAGTATCAAGACTTTCGCGAATAAGGTCGAAAAGGCACTGATTGTGCTGAAGACCTTGGATGCGCCTTACGAACTCAACGCATCGAATAACATCACCACAATCTGGCTAAGAAACAAGTGGAGGAAGATCGCCTTCTCCACCCGGGAGAAGAAAGGTGCGGAACCGGGCCTAGAGGAAATGTTGAATTTCCTCAATTACAAAGCGGAGCTAATCACGGACCCAGTCTACAGTGAGGATAGTCTGGGGAGGGCGGCAAATGCGTTACCAAAGCTGAGACAATCGCTTCCATATGCGACGACGCAGGGAACTGCTAGTCCACAGATAGCCGGGGGTAGGGCCACACCGTGGCATGGACAAGGACAAAATAATAACACAAATAAATATAACCCCAACACGCCCAGTAGGCCAAACCCAAATAATAAGAACACCAGAGAGCTAAGTTTGAATATATGTGCGATACGCAGCGCGCTGTATAGGGAAGGCTATAATCCGAGAAACAAATGCTAACTACACTCTAACGCACTCCATCAGACCATGAACTGCAAGTATTGGCAAGCGTTACCCAAACAAGACCAGGTAGAATATGTGAACAAAAGTGAAATCTGTCATCAATCTGTCATCGGCGGACACAAGGCTGAACAATGTAAGGAGACACCAATTAAATTCGGTCAAGGCAGAGGCCAAACGATGCCGACAAGCACCATAGGAATGAAGAGAAGGGGAACGGCACTACTCGGGGTGGTACCGGTCAGGGTGATGGGAGAAAGCGGTCGATCAGTCACAACATTGATGCTGGTCGACAGCGGAGCAGCTTTCACGCTGGTGGAGAATTGGGTGGCCGAGGAGATAAGGTTACAAACGAGGCCGAGTAGGATGGCGGTAACTACTATCTCGAGCAAGGATGAGGTCCTGCAGATGAGGACGGGACAGTGCGAGATATCAGCAATAGCACCAGGATGTGATTATGGGGTGATCATCGACCCCATACAAATAATAGAATCGATTAACCTAAATGCCAGGCGACCCACTAAGATCGAGCTCGATCAATACTGATTCCTGGACGATATCGATTTCTCGATACCGGAAGTGGATGTCCCAAAGGTATCCATCATAGTGGAAATGGACTGTCCGATGGCCCACGAGAGAGTACGGACCATTTTCAGAGAGAACAGGCAGCACGATCCAATGGCGATTCTCACGCCGTTCGGATGGATGCTTAGCGGCCCAATCAAAACCAAGATTCCATTCAGGATGTCGGAGACATCAGGGTGCATGTTCGCAGGGACAATGAGGGAGATGGAGGATAAAGGAGCAGAGGAGCAGCTTAAGAGGCTGCTGAAGCAGGACTTCGCAGGATTGAAGGAGGCCGGGGTCGGAACCTCGGTAGAGGATAAACAAGCGATAGAAAGTGTAAAGGAGTCGATGAAGTGTGAAGGGGGACGGTACACCATAGGGATGGTGTGGAAACAACCTAAGCTACCGTTGCCAGATAATAAAGCGATGGTACTCACGAGGCTTCGCAAGCTGAAGCAGACGCTCAGGCGGAGCCCAGAGAAGGATGAGTACATCCACAAGACAATTAAGAAATACGTCGAGAAGGGATGGGCCATGGAGTTACCGGTCGACAAACCAAACACGGACAGGACCTACTATGTGCCACTCCATGTGGCTTTACACCCAAAGAAGGGTAAACAGCGGATGGTGGTCGATGCATCGGCCAAAACGAATGGCAAGAGCCTGAACGACTATCTGCTGGAGGGCCCCAACATTTACAACTCGGGGATAGAGGTCTTGTTGAGATTTAGAAATGGGAGGCACGTGCTTCACATGCAACATTGAAGGCAGGCGGAAGAGGACAGCGACAGTTAGCGCTTCCTATGGTACAACGGCGACGAAGAACTATCTGAGATACCGATGTACAAAATGGTGGTGCAGAACATGGGGGCCAAGTCGTCCTCATTTACGACAGCTATGGCTGTGAGAGATACGGTGGAGGGCAAAGAAGGAGAGTATCGTGCGAAGGTGATTGACATGATTTGATGCGGTTTCTATGTAGACGATGGGATGGGATCTGGAAACACGATTGAAGAAATACTGGAAATAGGGAGCGAGGTTTGCGACATCCTAAAAGGATCCGGGTTCAACCTCACTAAGTTCCAGTCCAGCTCAGAGGAATTCATGAAAGCCATAGAAGACAGGCGACCAGAGTCGACCATGGACAACCCCACAACAGCAAAGGGGCAGGATATTGTGAATAAGAGAGTGGAGTCTCAGCAGAAGGCGCTAGGGATCGGGTGGAACCGTGAGACGGATGAGTTGGAGTATCCACTGAGCCAAGAGGGTGCAGAGATCCACACCAAGCTGGGCTATGTATCGTACATAGCAAGGATTTACGATCCCCTAGGCCTAGCATCCCCATTGTTAGTCATGGGGAAACAGATACTAAAGAAAATATACAAGTTAAAGGATGAGTGGGATACGGAGGAGTCTGGAGCAGATGGGGGACGTACACCATGCCATGCGTGTATTTCCCGGATGGAGACATGACGGACCTGGATCTACACATGTTTTCCGATGCATCCTTGGAAGCATATGGAGCGGCACTTTATCTGGTACAGCGAAAGGGGGCTCATAAGCCCAGACTTGCATTTAGTAAAGCAAAGTCGACGCCACCAGATTCAGCATCAGTCCCAAAACTCGAACTGACATCTGCGAGGTTAGGAGTAAGGGCCACAGCCTACTTGATGGAGACTATACCCAATATAGTGGAGACACACAAATGGACGGACTCCATGGTAGTGCTAGGGTGGCTACATAACGAGAAGACGAGATACCCTATATTCGTCACAAATAGGGTAGATGAGATAAGGGTGACGACTGACCTAGAAAGGTGGCATTACTGCCCTACCGACGACAACCCAGCAGATCTGTTATCGAGGGGCGTGGCAGGCCACACTTTCTTAAAGAAGGAAGGGTTGTGGCAGCACGGACCACACTTCCTGAATGATAGATCAGCCTGGCCACAAATGAGGAAGGTGGACCCGGGCTCAGAGGAAGTAGTAGCAGAAGAGGGGGGGGGGGATTCAGAAGGGGAAGAGATATACTGCCAGATGGTGGGGGAGGTCAAGGAGATGCCACCAAAATCAGAAGAACCATGCAATAACCCGACGGATAGGTTGCTCAGTGAGAGCTTCAGCTGGTATAAGACTAAGAAGTTGGTAGCGTATTGGAGGGCCTACGGGGATTTCCTTAGGGGAGTTGGCAAGGATGCCAAAAGGAAACCAACCATCAATCTGGAAGGAGCGGCTAGAGCCGTAATACAATACGAGCAGAGAAAGAACTACGCCGACGAAGTGGACAGAGTTAGCAAGCAACAACACCTTCGTCGAGACAGTGAACTCAATCTGTAGTTGAACGATGACGGGATTCTGGTGATGAATTCCAGAGTGGTGAACAACAACAGCCTAGTTATCCCACCAAAACCCATAATAATCCCTAACAAATCACAGATAGTCCACCAGATCATTTGGGATTCGCATAAGTCGATACTACACAGAGGCACGAATCAGATCCTCACAGAGATACGAAGGACATTCTGGATCATGCAACTTAGGAAGAAGGTGAAGGTCGTAGTGGGGCAGTGCCAGACCTGCCGACGGACGAGAAAGGAGAGGGCCGTACAGGAGATGGCACCAATACCGGCCAATAGAGTGAGACAACACGACCCACCATTCACGCACTGTGGCGTGGACATGTTCGGGCCGATTAAGATAAAGGTGATGCAGCACACGGAGAAACGCTACGGCATTATCTTCGTATGCAACAACACAAGAGCGGTGGGGATAGAACTTGCGCAGGATGCCACGGCATCGGCATTCATTAATGCCTTAGAAAGATTTGTAAACCACAAAGGGGGAACGATCACGGTGATATATTCAGATAACGGGACCAACTTCGTGGGAGCTGAGAACGAGTTGGCCGAGGCCTTCGACATCCAAGAGGGAGACGATGTCAGGGCGGCTATGAGGAGACGGCAATTAAAGTAGGAAAGGAGGACGCTGTATGCGCCACATACGATAGGATGTGTAGAGAGACTTGTTGGAAGTTCTAAGCGTTTAATGACCAAGCTGATGAACACCCACATGGTCACAGAGGACATATTAAGAACGGTACTAGCCAAGTGCGAGGGGATCATTAATAGCAGACCGCTATATCCAGAGAATGACGACCGGGAATCACTGGACGTGCTAACACCGGGACACTTTCTGATGGAGAGGCCGGCGACCATCGACATGCGGGGTGTAGACCCAGATGACATACACTCCCGTCAAAGTTGGAAAGTCGCCAAGGCAATAAGTGCTGAGTATTGGAGGAGATGGGTAGAGGAATATCTTCCGACGTTACATAGGAGAAGTAAGTGGAGAAACACCATTAGGGAGATGAAGAAAGGTGACTTGGTAATCATCACTGACGACACAATTATCAATAACCAGTGGAGACTAGCGAGAGTGGTAGATACTTACCCCAACGAGGACGGAAGAGTCCGGTCGGTGGAAGTGAGAATAGGAGGCAAGATAGGAGCAAAAGATAGGAAGACCTACAGGAGGGCTGTAGGAAAGTGCTGCCTTTTGGAAGGGGCACCTTTGAGTTTAGTCGTCCAAAATGTTGGACTGAGGGGGGTGGGAATGAGGGCGAGATGCCCTTCCCACACAAAATATAAAAAATAATAAACAAATAATAAAATAAGAAGTGAGTTAGTAGAAAGTTAGAAAGTATTAGTAATAGATAGTATGTAGCACTAAGTAAGTAGTTAGAAGTTAGGGAGTGTGGTACATTGTCGTACCATGAGAGTAGTAGGGTACATAGTACCATAGGCAGTTAGAAGTTTGGGAGTGTGGTATATTGACATACCATGAGAGTAGTAGGGTACATAGTACCGTAGGCAGTTAGAAGTTAGGGAGTGTGGTATATTGACATACCATGAGAGTAGCAGGGTACATAGTACCGTAGGCAGTTAGAAGTTAGGGAGTGTGGTATATTGACATACCACGAGAGTAGTAGGGTACATAGTACCGTAGGCAGTTAGAAGTTAGGGAGTGTGGTATATTGACATACCATGAGAGTAGCAGGGTACATAGTACCGTAGGCAGTTAGAAGTTAGGGAGTGTGGTATATTGACATACCACGAGAGTAGTAGGGTACATAGTACCGTAGGCAGTTAGATGTTAGGGAGTGTGGTATATAAACATACCACGAGAGTAGTGGCAGGGTACATAGTACCATTAGAGTTAGAAGTTAGAGTTCGTAGAGTTAGTAAAAGTTAGTAGTAAGAGAGTAGAGAGTATGGTATATAGATATACCATAAGAGTAATAGTAGGGTACGTAGTACCGTAGAGGTTGTGGACATTGAGAGCACCACGAAAGGGAGAGGGGGGCACGTGGGTACAGCAGGATAGAACATGTAGGCCGCACGAGACAGACTACTGTACTGCACGTCCCATAGAGTAAGTTTAGGGTGTTTGATACAGGGCCAGGAGGTTGCCTGGTACGAAAGTAGCACAGTAGAGAATAGCTAGTTTTCCCTGTATACAAACTATAGGGGTTATCTAAGTAAAAATAACCCGCCATAACCGATAATAGCACACTAGCAGAGAATAAAATAGTATTAGAAGTAAAATCTGACAAATTATTGTAACAGTAGGTAGAGGATTCTAGAATTATAACTAAAGTAATGGACAGATTTTGGAAATTTAGGAAAAGTTGGCACTTTGGGGTACATATAGGTAAAAATATAGTACAAATTAGGATTCATAAGGGATAGGCCATTACTGAACTAACACAGACCATCTTACTAAACGTCACTCATCTACTTGAGCCTTTGGTAAGGCACCACCAAGAAGGTGAGCGAGCGAGGAAGTTCGTAATGGCGGAGAGACTAGTTAAGATGAGAAAGACGGAGAGGAGTGGAAAGGAGATACTAGGCATCCGGAAGAGAAGACAAGGGGATACTACAAGCCACTAGCAAAGGGTCACAAAGCGCGAGCGCTGCAGGACCACTTAAGGGAGATGCACGAGAGATGACTGGTCGGGACCTACGGGACACCGTTGCTGGATAACGCGATCCTCGACCATTTTCGCTATGTAGTGAAGGGAGACGAAGCGAAGTTTGGGATACCGAAGTATCCGAGGGAACCACCGAGAAAGGACTGGAGGAGGTTTGTAGAGTCTGTGAATAGGGGCGGATACGTGGTCCTAGATGACGAGGGGACTGTGGAGGATGACGAGGGCTCGAGAAGAGGGTCGGCGGGATCGGCTAGAACCATACTACTGCTTTTGGCAGCGCCAAATGGAGAAATCTTTCTATTCAATCTAGGAAACTACGGGAAGAAGAGCGGGCCTAATTTAAACCGGTTGCCAAGGGCGGTGCAGGACCTAGTAAGGGAGAAGACTACGGTAAAGGTGGGATTGGTGATCCGCGACGATGCGGAGAGGATCGTCGGACTGGAGACCCCCAACATCCTGGACATGTAAGCGGTCTACATGGCAATGACAGGGCCAGACAGGTTGGGATTGGTAGAGAACACAGGACATTGCAGAGCAGTGGCGATGGGTCAGCTCATGGGGCTCGTCTGCCACAAGCCAATGGACTGGGGTAAATTCCGGGAGGAGTACAGAGTGGAGCTGGCGAACTCGCTGAAGTGGGGAGCGAGGCCAGGGAAACCGGAGGTGTATCAGTTCCGAAGAGGAGCGATAAAGATATATCAGAAGAGATATATTCTACAGGAGGATGGATAATGATAGGTTTACTAAACCTATTCATGGCCGTGGTTATCAGAAGAGAGCCAACGGCGATTCTGCTATCAGGAGCACCTCTAAACTACAGAAGAGCATTTAAGGTGGCCTTCAAAGGTCTGGTAGACCACCTGGAGCTGAAGGGTGAGTCGGTGTACTACAACAGCCGGCACCTAGTAGACAGAGAGGTGGATACACCATACAAGAGATGGGAGAAGCTAGAAGCAGATAGAGTCGAGGACAAGCATCTGGAAGAAGTTGCCAGGCGAGAAAGGAGGGAAGCAGACGAGAGAGAGGCGGACATAAGGGGGGAGGATTACGGCACTTAAGGTTAATGCTATCTTCTCACCGGGAAGATAGCATGGGGGGGAGTGTAAGCGGATTCAATTCTGCTTCATTACCCACCACAAAATGGGACCAGTGGCATTTTAGCAATATGTTGGGGATATGAGATTACCAATATTAATCTCGTCTCATAACCAACATTTGGGGGAGGGGGGGGGGGCGACACAAGTCCCAAAGCCACAGAGAGAGGTGAGAGGTTAAACCACCTCGGAGGGAATACAGCTAGTAGAGGCTAGCAGCAGGGGGAAACACTCACAGGGAGTGCCAAAGTGACAATTAGTATATTAGCCAATAGTGGGGAGGGAAGCACGTGATTAGAGATAGGAAAGCATCCATTGGGTACAGAGGGCCAAAGTACAGTAAGAGGTGAAATCAATATCCATGTGTGTTAACCATATATTATCCTACATTACTGATTTACCGGTCAGTTGATTCAGTTATCCAGTCAGTGCAGACCGGTCATAGTTAATGACCGTCACCGCCAGTAAGAGCAATTAATCTGTATTTTTCTGCTATTACAACTGTATCACTACCGACATGCTATTATCGTTTACGTTAATCAATATTGAGAAACAACAGAAACTCTTATTGTTTTCCCCAACGGCCTTCGGCCAAAGCAACTAGCACGACTGCCCAGCAGAACGGTGACGCGTACATTTCTAACCCGGTCAGGATCTCCGATCCCATCTCAATTTTTGTCTACTGTTGATGGTGAAACAGAACCATTCAAAGTGTTATTGGGAGCCCTCCTGGGAGTCAGACTTGCACCATTCTTATTTATGATTGTATCTATCCAATATCTACATTACTGGGCTCCACAGCTGAGGCTCTGATTGGCTCAGGGTCTGAGTCAGCTGATTAATGTACAGCTGCCAAACCTGGCCTTTCTCTGTATGTTACACGGGGATCCTACGGTACATTGCACCTAAGCTTCCCGTGTGGTTTAATGGGTGATATTAATTCCTTTACATTTGGTACCGACCAAATCAACCATTGTTGTTCTTGGGTTGCCAATCTGGGTTGTTTTCCCTCCGTGGGCCGCTTTGTTTATTGCTAAATTCTTTATTCGCTACGCTACGGTAACAACTCTGTAAAATAAGTGATGGATACCTACTGTACTGTGTGGTGTACCGGAAACGGACCTACAGTAACTTAAGTTTAGCCCTATTAAAGGTACTGGACTGCTCAAAATTTCCCCAACACCTAGTATAGAATTATTAAATACGTTTATACATACAGTTATAATTTTATTAAATTGAATAATGAATATAAATATAATTTGCATGGCAGTGATACGAATGTTGTGATTTCGCAAAAGACACTTTTCTATTTAGCTTGAATGCTTAAAAAAAAATTTCAAAACAAAATTGAAAATTCCAGCTTCAAGGGATCCTCGACGGCAAATTTCACGGAATGTGATACGATTTGTAGAAATTGGGGGGTGGAGGGGGGGGGGGGGGGGGGGGTCCGTATTATCAGAAAGTGACGCTACAGTATATTATGGGTCATGCATGGTGTACAGTAATAAAGATATATCTGCCGGACAATGGGAACCTGGCTTCTGCTGGGGGAGTAAAGAAAGGGTTGGATAGTTATGGGGTGTTCAACCTTGGGAGTTATTGTGGCGGTCTGATGCCTTGCAAATAACAGCCATGAGAAAAGAGCCCTTCAATTTGTCTCCTGTTTTCGCGTCTCACGTCCTTGGTCCACCTATAACTTTAATTTTATATAACTTAACTTTTAAAACTTTACTTAACTTAACAGTAAAGTCTAGCATTCTATTGCAGTACGTATATATAAAGAGGAATTAGACTGTTGCGCAATCCACAGCTGCATTCGTAATGTTACATTGGTTTTGTTCCACGCATTATGGGTAATCATTGTAGACACGTTGATAAATAACATGCAACAATTACACTCATTACATTACAATTACAATTATCATCATTGCTTTAATATAAAACAACATAACAACGCTAATTATGCGTGTAATACTGTAGCTTAATTAGCCTACCGTGCATTATACAGTACTTAATTACTGTATGTTCTGCTATTTGTTGTTACAGAGCTATAATGAGGAATGAACAATGTGTTTCTGAATGCACGCAATAGATTAGTTGTGAGTATACTGTACGTTTACGTAAGAACATACCGTTCATACTTGTAAGGGAATTCCGTCATGTGTGGTGAGAATGTCGTATCCGATTCCTGAGTGTTCCGCTAGCTGAATATCGACCTCCCTTCCCACTAGACCTCCGGTTTCGTTCAGGGAACCTGCCGTCGGATTTTACCAGTCGAGGATACCGTATGTAGAAGACCCCAGAGGTAGTGTCATGAATAAGAATGATTGGTTTAACTTACAATGTACAGTATATTGTTCTGATATTCACTAGTACAATTGTACTATCTCACCAATACAGTAGGGTCATTCCAAGTACGATGCGAATAACGTATACACCAATAAACACGTTCGTGGGGTCTTCGCACAGCACGAAGTGAGCAAAGCCTTTAGCATATGGCTACCATTAACGAGTTGTCTGCCGTTAGTCAGAAGTCTTCAACACAATACTCGTCCTCTTCTTGTGCCTCGTTGCGTTCGTTAAGGAAGAAAATTAAGGAATAATAGTGATATATTTAAAGAAATAAAGAAACTTAGATCCACACCGAACACTGTGACTTCGACCATTGATGGTTGTACAGACCCACAATCGATAGCCGACCGATTCGCCAGTATATATTCAGACCTATATAATCAACCGTATGATTCCGATTTAGAATTCTTAAGATCGCAGATTTCCGATAAACTTGAAGGATGTGATTCAGCTGATTTCCCGCAATATCACTCGGGATTTGGTCAGTGAAGGTCTACATACTGTAGGCTAAAAAGCTCTAAAACAGACGTAACTTTTGATTCTGATTGCCTGATCAATGGTCCTCGAGAATTATGTTCACATTTAAGTGTTTTGTTCAACAGTTTTCTCATTCATGGCTTTGTTGCACAGTTCTTACTGACGTGTGTCATTATTCCTTTGATAAAATATAAATTAGGTGACGATTCCCTTTCCAGTAATTACAGGGCTATTGCTTTATCCTCCCTCCTGATTAAGTTGTTTGAGTGGGTCATGCAGATCTCGCAGGCTGAGTGCTTACATTTGGATGAGTTGCAATTCGGGTTCCAAAGTGGTTCCAGTACGTCCCAATGTACCTGGGCGGCTACAGAGGTTCTCGGTTTCTATTCGAGAAACGCAACTCCTGTATTTGGATGTCTTCTCGATCTATCGAAAGCCTTCGATATGGTTGAATGGTGCAAGCTATTTCTGGAACTTATTAAGAAGGGGTTTTCTCCTTTTTTCTTACGAACCCTGCTATGGATCTATAGTAATCAAACATGTTGCGTCCGCTGGAACAGCTTCCACTCCTAGTCATTTATGTTAACGAACGGAGTTCGTCAAGGTACAGTCAAACACCCTATATGGGACAAAAACAACCTATTTGGGACAAATTAAAATTAAAGCTATGGTAGTGAATCTATATTCTTTTGAGTATTCCATGAGATTTAGAAACTATTTAAAATCATTTTGAGAAAGTCACACGCTATTTGGGACACAAACACTCTATATAAGAACACAAACACCCTATATGGGACACAAACAACCTATTTGGGACAGATTTAAATGAAAGCTATGATAGTGAATTCTATATTCTTTTGAGTATTCCATTACATTTAGAAACTATTTAACCCTATACGGGACTCAAACACCCTATATTGGACAAAAACAACCTATTTGTGACAAATTGAAATTAAAGCTATGGTAGTGAATTCTATATTCTTTTGAATATTCCATGAGATTTAGAAAGTATTTAAAATCATTTTGAGAAAGTCACACGCTATTTGGGACACAAACACTCTATATGGAACAAAAACACCTATATGGGACACAAAACAACCTATTTGGGACAGATTTAAATGAAAGCTATGATAGTGAATTCTATATTCTTTTGAGTATTCCATTACATTTCGAAACTATTTGAAATCATTATAAGCACTTCACACCCTATATGGGACACAAACAACCTATATGGGACACAAACAACCTATTTGGGACAAATTTAAATTAAAGTTGTGATAGTGAATTATATTTTCTTTTGAGTATTCCATTATATTTAGAAACTATTTAAAATCATTTTGAGAAAGTCATACGCTATTTGGCACAAAAATCAACCTATATGGGACAAAAACAACCTATTTGGGACAAATTGAACATAAAGCTATGGTAGTGAATTCTATATTCTTTTGAGTATTCCATTACATTTCGAAACTATTTAAAATCATTATAAGCAATTCACACCCTATACGGGACTCAAACACCCTATATGGGACAAAAACAACCTATTTGGGACAAATTAAAATTAAAGCTATGGTAGTGAATTCTATATTCTTTTGAGTATTCCATGAGATTTAGAAATATTTAAAATCATTTTGAGAAAGTCACACGCTATTTGGGACACAAACACCCTATATGGGACACAAACACCCTATATGGGACACAAACAACCTATTTGGGACAGATTTAAATGAAAGCTATGATAGTGAATGAATTCTATATTCTTTTGAGTATTCCATTACATTTCGAAACTATTTGAAATCATTATAAGCACTTCACACCCTATACGGGACACAAACAGCCTATATGGGACACAAACAACCTATTTGGGACAAATTTAAATTAAAGCTATGATAGTGAATTATATTTTATTTTGAGTATTCCATTATATTTATAAACTATGTGAAATCATTTTGAGAAAGTCATGCGCTATTTGGCACACAAACACCCTATATGGGACAGAAACAACGGGACAAATTTAAATTAAAGCTATGATAGTGGATTCTATTTTCTTAGAGTATTTCATTATATTTATAAACTATGTAAAATCATTTTGAGAATGTTACATGCTATTTGGGACAAAAACTCCCTGTATGGGACATAAACACCCTATATGGGACATATGGGACCATATACTATAATAATAAAACATCACCACAACTTTTTGCATTCAACTTAACTTCAGTAGAAATCGTGTGCATTAATTTATTTTACATAATTTAATATGATCATACTTGAATTATTCATCAACAACTCACACTCAAATATTCATAACTTTCAAGTCTTTACTTCAATCTCAACCAAGTTATTCTGCATCAATAACTAAACTCAAACCTCAACTACAAATTTATTATTATTTGTCACTGTTTACTGAAAAGTTATTACACCGAAAATTCAACTCTTAAAAAAGCCACAATACCTATGTCTTAAAAAATTATCGCTTTTCCTAGTTGTGAAAATGAGATCTGACAATCTCAATCGCCATCTCCAATCTCCGATCTCACTTCAAACAATATCAATGCGACAACTGCAACATCTTCACATCCGAAAAGAAAAGGGCCATGAATCATCTATCTGTTTGCCAAGAAGGGGGAACTGGCTTTACGTTTGTTAATGAAACACCAGACTGTAAATGTGGAGAGGCTTTCACTCTCTGCCTTTAAACACCATTCTTGTTATACTCAATTGTTCTCACACAAACTTAAAAATAAAGACACTCTTCAACCTGCATCTCCATCTTCAATCCATATATCAATACCATCTAATCAAATTGGAGCTGGACCTTCTTCTACTACCTCAAACCAGTTTGAGGAAATTGCAACTCTGCACACAACAGGTTGTTTGAATATTCAAACAAACTAACAACAACTCATCTATATATAGAAGACACATTAAACGATAAAATGCCACATGTGGGAGGGTGGGAGGGTAAGTCAACATATGACCAGTTTTAGGTTTTTTTTTATTAAAGTTTGAATATCAATTTTTTTAATTTTAGAATGGGAACAAATTGAAGGGCTTCAAATGGAAACATTTTGTTTCAAATCGTCTGGGGAAACTAATGAAATTTCATCAGAATATGACTTTGATCGTTGTTACCAAAAGGCTGTCAGTAGGATAGTTTGTTGAGCTTGTTGTGAGTTTTGTTAATATGGGTTCTGGTTGGCGGATAGTACATATAGATAGGATAAATATTCAAATTTCTGCCTCTAATCGCAATGCATATTTTAAAGATCATGGCTGCAACATTCCAAAATATTTAGCTAATAAAACATATACTATAAATGTCGAGTGTCCATTAGGTCAATGTTTTAAGTATGCAGTATTAGCTACAGCCTTCCAACATAAAATTGATAAGGAATAGACATAATATAAGTATAACTAGAATATCAACCTTTACACCATATTATATATATATCTTAATGAAATAAATTTTTCATCTCTCACATTCCCAATAGATATAAAAACAAGTATCAGTCAATTTGAAAAAGATAATATTAAGTATTGTACAGTATAAACATATTCCTCTGGCATGAAAACACAAAATCGGTTACAACATTGTGCCAACCTGACAAATATCATTACTTAAATAAAACTGTATTAACTCTACTTTTTGTTGATAATGCTAATAGTTGTAAAGCCAGTTTTCAGCAGTATCAAATTTAGGTCATATATTTAACATAAGTACAGGGTCATATAATCGTTTGTTTTTCTGCTAGCATTGCACGCGACCTTATTATTCATTAAATGCTGTACAAACATATCGTAACCTTTGCTATTCTGCTAGACGACAAGTTGAACAGATGCCTACAGATGACAAACTAACTCTAAAATTTAATAGACTCAATAAAATTATTTCTCCTCCTTTCTGCATCTACTCTGATATAGAGACTATTCTGGAACATCAGACCCTAAATTTCTCCAAAAACGTATCACAAACGCACTGCATTTTTTACTATAGCTATATTCAAAATATTTCTAACCTTCATGAAACCCAACTACCTCCAATTGTTGACTTTTATAATGATCTTAAACTATACGATTATACCACAGGGGATTACCAACATGCTCTAACAACGTGGGATGAGCTTCAATGTCAAACAATTTATGACTATCTAATGTGCTATCTATGTCTCGATATTACTCTCTTAACTGACATATTTGAAGAATTTTGTCAACTCTGCCTTAAAAACTATGGTCTAGAACAATTACACTTATATACAGCATCTGGTTTAACATATGATGCTGCTCTAAAATTCACAGGCATTTCTACTAAACTATTGAATGATTCAAATATCTATTCCCATGGGTCCTGAGAAGATGAGTGTACCATCTTCTCTTCTCAGTCCACATATGAAAAATCAGTGGGAGCATTATAACATCAGAGACGATGTTTCTTTAAAAAAATATAATGATGTATCAACTAAGCTTTTACTCCATCAATTCCCTAAATATGAATATGGGGTTTACATTAAATTGTTGCAATTTTACCTAAAAATTGGACCCAAAAGTACAAAAATCCATAATTTTTAGGGGTAAAATATTTAGTGATTATATATCCTTTAACACAAAATAAGCTACAATCTGCAAAAAAACCCGTTCGAAGTGTTGTTCTATAAGCTATTTAATAATGCTCTTTATGGAAAATGTTTGCAAAAAGTACGTAATAGAATAAATTTTAGGTTAGCAACATCGAGTGAAGAATGCGATAAATTGCTCGCTAAATCAAACCACGAGTCATTTATTGTATTTTCACCAAATTTATCTGGGCATACATTTTGTAAGGAAGCTGTCACTTTAAATCAAGCTTTATGGTGGAGATACTGATAGTCTTATGCTTAGTGTAACAAATACTTAACATGATAAATTCTTAACAGCAATGTTTAAAGGTGGGTTTCTAGATACATCAAATTATGATACTTCACATCCTGTATATACTGTACTATATACATAAAGCATCATTAGGTTATTTGAAAGATGAATCAAAACGCTCACTCTACAAATCTTGGGTTTTTTTAAACCAAAGGTATACTCATTCGAAGCATATGATGCTCCTAAGAAAAATACATGCAAAGGTGTTTCAAAAAGTGTTGTAGCAAAACAAATATCACATCAAGATTATTTGGATTGCTAATATAATGAAACTAAGCTGTTTCGGTTTACTAATGCATTTAGATCCGATAAACATCAAGTAAAAACAGCTCGAATACACAAAAATCATTAAAACTATGGGAAACAAAAATATGGTGGCAAGATGAAAATATCAGTTATCCTTATCGACATCATATCACACAGTTAAATAGACCGATTTTACTTAAAACCATTGCTCCTCAACTGTTTTTTTGGGCAGCAACAAGGAAATTCTACCACTATTAGCAATGACAATAGCAACATTAACAGTTAACAATGACGGTGACAATGACCATAACCATTATAGTGATAGTGACAATGATAGTGATAATGATAATATAAATAACCACTAATATAGACTAAGTATATATTATTATTATTATTAATCTACTTATTATATTTCCAGAAAAACTCAAAAAACAGATAATACAACATTAAAGAAAGAAAAAACAAGCGAGTTCTAGTACGCTAATTCAAATTGTTAATAGACAATATTCTGCAAATTTCTCTTCAAAACTAGATTTAATACAGTTATCTAAACAAATAGGTGGTCATTTGGTAACAAAACCTAAAATGTTAATTTTTTGTATACAAGAGGCAACTTTTATGTTTTCTGAATGTGGTGCTATAACAATTATGTATGCAGTTATATACCTCTACAAATTGATTATATCAAAAGCCTTACCAGGCAGCCAGGTTGAAAATAGCGAATTTAAAACTAAATCTGAAACTCGTATCATAATTCACAAAATAGACTTTAGAAAATGTCTACAGAAATGTGGAAATTTTAAAATAAATAATGATAGTTTTCATTTGGATTATAACCCTGAACTATTTTGCGGTATAGGATGCTTCATAAACAAATCATATTTTAGTATTTTTCATACTGGTAAGATAGTATCGATGACTCAACCATTTGTATTTGCTATTGTTTATAAATTATTTTGTGAATAAGTTATGTAATTCGTATATAATTTAAAATATTATTAATATTTTAATAAATACAAATTGTTGTTGTTGTTATTCTTATTTAAAACCATTTGATTGTCATATATGTAGGACTTGTCTATCATGTATTGATGAGTTAAGAATTCTTCTTCTAAATTTTATCCTATTTGTAGAGTGCAGAAACTTTGCAGAGTAAATGGTTTATATACTAAATATTATTGGTGGGATTTACGAAATTCACACATCAACTCAGGGATAAGTAATAAGATAATGAGCTATTTTTAATATTTCATAATATTTTACAAGATGTAAAAGATACTGAGAGTAACTATAGGTTACCTTAAAAATTGCATTAACTGTTTAAAAATTTCGGCTCGCTTCCCTCCCTTTCTTTTTTCTGTTGTATGGTTACTGCTGTACAGGGACAGGTACAGCCTGACAGCAGTACTGACATTGGCAGATGGCAGACTGGTTACAATCCTTCTAAATTGATATTACATTGGCGTGGCGCTCCTTCGAAATTGTTTCTATGTGCGGCGCGCTTAACAATTTCGTTGGTGCGGGGTTTGAGGCTTCGAAATTGCATCGGTGCGCAGCGCGCTATCCGGCGCACTTTTTGGATGGATTCCATACAGCAGTACAGGCCGTACCTTTAGTCAGGTACCGGTAGTACAACAATTAATTAAACATAAAAAACTAGGCCTATAGCGCTATAGGCCTATCAGCTATCAGTATATTTAAAAATTTAACAAAAAAATTTACACCGAAGACAGAAGAATACAGGAATAGTACAGTAGGCCTAATGTAGTTAAACTGTTAAAAATATAGGTCATTCATTTGACTGTTTGACATTTGAACGGCTACATGTACAGATGTAGTTGGGACTAATTTATCTTGACCTTCAAGCCAGGTAGCAGAGTTTGGCAAGTGCACGCACCAGTGCACGCCTGAAAAATTTGTTGTACACACCTGAATGACCAGCCAGACTGGAATCCATACACTTTGCGCCGGATTAATCCGGCGCACTTTGCAATAAAAGCGCGCCAATGTGGCGCGTGGCGCGCTCGAAAATCGTAAAGCGCGCCGACTTTGGCGCGTGGCGCGCTCGAAAATCGTAAAGCGCGCCGGCTTTGGCCCGTCTGCCCGTGGCGCTCCCAAAAATAAAAACCGGCGCCGATTTGTTAGTTTACAGGTTTAACAATTAGGCAGTTAGGCTATGGAAGTGCCTTAAAAATTGCATTAGCTGTTTAAAAATTTCGGCTCGCTTCGCTCGCCTTTCTTTTTCTGTTGTATGGTTCAGTGGTTACTAACCATTGAACCATACAACAGAAAAAGAAAGTTTACAACAGTTGCCTAACCACTGGTTAGGCAACTGTTATATAGGGCAGCAGGGACTGGCAGACTGGTACAGCAGTACTGACTGACTGACATTGACAGATTGGTTACACTCCTTCAAAATTGAATTTGCATTGGCATGGCGCTCTTCAAAATTGTTTCAATGTGTGGCGCGCTTAAAAATTTAGTTGGCGCGGGTTTTTTTCAAAATTGCATCGGCGTGCTTAAAAATTTAGTGGCGCAGCCGCAGGGTTTTTCTTCGAAATGGCATCGGCGCGCGGCGCGCATAAAAATTGGTCGGCGCGCTATCCGGCGCACTTTTTGGATGGATTCCATAGAGGCGGGACCGGTATGCGGTAACGCCAGATGCCAGAACAGCAGAATGCACGCACGGTTGACCAGTACACGCCTTAAAAATTTGTTGTGCACGCCTGAAAAATTTATTGGCCAACAAAAAATGCATGTGTAAAATTTTGAACTGCATGCCTACCGTACCTCCTGTCTCGTCTGACTGTAGAGCCTGACTGCCCAATATAAGTATAAACTATAAGGTGCCCTGGTGCCTGTCTGCCTGTGCCCGTTGCACTCCACATCCTTTGCCTGTACTGTATGCTCATTCAGTCTGTCAGTCATTATTACTGTATAGTTTTTGCCAGTAGTTATTCTTATTTAAGCCAGTATGGCGATTGACAAATTGATTAGGCCTTAAATGAATCAATTCTAGTAAAAAGAAAAACCTCGAGCGTAGCGGGAAGAAAATTTTGTACATAAACAGAAACACATCAGCATAGGGCGAGGGCGAATAAGTCGATGAAAAACTCACGATCCTCTTACAGCCATAGACTCCCAGTCATTGAGCAGACAATTTTGCTAAGACTATTGTATTGTGGTGTGTGGGGCGAGACACTGCGATTGGCTCACCATTAGTCAGTTAGTGAACAACAATCATTAGCAAGATGGATTTCCATGTGTGTGAGACGGGTCCGACGAATTTGTACAAAAAAGTACAAAAAAATACAAAATAGTACAATATAGTGGATAGTACAAAAGACTGAAAGAGTACAATAAGTTGCAAAAATAGTACAAAAGAGTGCAAAAATAGTACAAAAGAGTACAAACGAGTGAGGAATGCTTGCAAAACGTGTATCCAAGTGTAGTTCAAATCGTTTAGAGGGGCGCACACAATGTCAGAATGTGCAAAATAAAACAAAGCATTGTCTGATTTGTGTGGCGAGGCATGCATTGAGCGGGGGCTGATCTAGCTGTCTAGCAGTCAGAGAGTGCCCCTATTACAATACAATCTTATGAGTTTTAATGCAGCCTTTTGTGTTCAAAACACACAAAAAACAGTCCCAAGCACGCAAAATTGCAGAGGGAGAACTCAATAAAGTTGCAGATAGAGGTGTACATACAGACAGACATACCTAGCCTACATAATGTAGCATACAGTCTATCCTTCAGTATATGGGCTAGCCTACTTTAAGACTATGACCTAAATTTTGAGTCTCAGTTATAGGAGGAGTTTTATCTACCGGTACCCTCTGCATAGTATATTGCATTAGGTATATTGTATTACACATTATATTATTATACGAACTGTCAGACTGTAGCCTATCTCTACTTGTAAGCCAGTCAAAATCGACATGAATCAAAGTTCTGTCAATTATTTCGTACTGACCACAGAACCAAGGCCGCTAGTGATTGACACTGTAGCGGCGCATATTTCGGTCCTGTTGCATTTGCTTACAATTAATTATATTTATATACAAGTGTAGTGTATACTACACTGGTATACACGTTTATCACTCGTTTGTACTGTTTTGTACTATTTTTGCACTCTTTTTGTACTATTTTTGCACTTTATTGTACTCTTTTGTACTATATTGTACTTTTTTGTACAGATTCGTCGGACCGTTAAAATTTTAGTTCTGAAAATTACATCTGGTACAACCAAATATGTAACCTGATGACAATGCTGCAATGCTATGTATTTTTACTTGACCATATGTTATACTGCTTTGATTTTTACTTGGTGGAAACCTTTAATTACCAAGTAAAATCTATTAAAATGTATGTTTTCTAAAGTGAGGTCAAGTGAAACAGAAAAAGGGGTGAAGCTGTGAAGTGGAACATTACATCATTGTCAATAATCCTTTGGTTTGTTTACTTTTGTTTTTCTTAAGTCATAGGCCTTATGTACCGGTAGCATGAATGTCTTGGTATGCCGTATGCCTACACAGGTAGGCTAGGCTTTGGTTCTAGACTAGAGTAGGCTTCTAATTTTGCTTTATTTGATAATTTATATATCTGTATATTTGTTTATTACGCCGGATGTGGCAACAGTACAGTAAAACATTAAAATTAATCATTTAATTATAAGCACGATAAGTAAAATCCTTATTATTTTATTATTTGATTATCCTCCATTATTTGATAATCTGGATTTGAATAAACAAGACTCTGACAACTGCAGGTATCTGATATATATCTTTGAATTTTAGCCTATTCCATCCAAGCATGGTCAGATTTTACAAGCACATACCTGGTACCAAGACTTTTCGCAATTACCGTGATCAAGATGTTGAGAGGGCTGTTCGAGCCAAGTTGGCTGGGAAAACATATACCGGTAGCAGTATAGGGAGATAGAGCAGGAGTTCCATATACCGAAGGCGACGATATATAGAAAAGTGCACAAACAACAACAGGGGTCTTATGGCAGTTTGTACCTGATTTGTGCAGGGTGGGGATTCCCTATGACCCTATTTGATATACGATATATGGCAAAGGCCTATTTAGACAGACAGGGTCGTGTTATACAAAAGTTCTGCAACAATGTTCCTGGTGTGGAGTGGGGAAGGTCATTTCTTCATCGTCACAAGATGGTGCTGAGTAATCGCCTTTGTCAAAATATAAAAAGAGTTAGGGCGGCTATTGATGCTCCAGCCATAAACCTGTAAACGAGTATTTCGACAACCTTACTCAAGCCTTAGATGGTATAGCTCCGGAAAGAATCGTCAACTATGATGAAAGCATCTAACAGATGATCCTGGGCGTAAGAAGGTTGTTGTGAAAAGAGGAGTGAAATACCCAGAAAGAGTCATTAATTCTTCCAAGTCAGCGATTTCCATTATGATGGCTGGAAGTGCAACAGGAACACTGTTACCTGTTTATGTTGTATATAAGTCAGAAAACTTATGGGACCAGTGGATGGAGGGAGGGTTACGCAATACACGTTATAATAGATCAAAATCAGGATGGTTTGATGCTTGTTGCTTCAATGACTGGTTCACATCGATTGCACTGCCTTACTTTAAGCGATTTCCGAAAAATGTCCCCAAAGCCCTGATTGGAGATAACTTATCGAGCCATTTAGTTCCTGAGGTCATAAGCAAATGCGTTGAATACAATATAAAATTAATCTGCCTTATACCAAATTCAACACACCTGATGCACCCTTTAGATGTGTCATTCTTTGGTCCTCTTAAACGTAAGTGGCGGGCCATGTTGACTACATTCAAAGAAAGCCCTGAAGGAAAGAGGCAAGCATCACTGCCAAAGGACCAATTTCCGAAATTATTAAAGAAACTAATAATCTGGCTCCAAGAAGAAGACTCAAGTTTTATTCCTATACCAGGAAAGGAGCCAGGTGAGGCTATTGTGAATAATTCTTCACTAATAGCAGGATTTCGAAAGACAGGAATATTTCCACTCGATAGGAATCAGGTGTTAGCAAGACTGCCCCACACTGTGAACGCGGGCATTGAAAGCAATATGGACCAGGCATTTGTTCAAGTTCTCCAAGAACTTAGGCTAGCAGGGGATAAACCCAAGACGCAAGCGCAAGAAGAAGCTTACAGTTCCGCCAGGAAGACGCATTGGTCTTAGGGACCTCCAGCACGTGGATGATACTGATGACGTGGGTCCGAGTCAAGGGACGATTGAACACCCCCCTGTCTTTCACAGCCAAGATATAGCAGAGTCAGAAGAAGATAGTAGTACTGATGGAAGTAAAGATTCACATGATGAAGACCAATCTAGTATCTCTGACAGTGGTAGCACTGATCCAGTGGAGTTTGAATGTAATGAACCATACAAAGGATATGAAAATATTGCTCTTCAGAAATTCAATTCATTGGAGGATTTCAAGGTCGGCATAGTTGTGGCTGTTGTTTACGATAGAGATTGGTATGTTGGCGAAGTTGTCGTATCTGTGAGCAGTCTGGTGACATAGAAGTGTCTTTTATGGCTCAAGTGCTACGGGATAATCATAAGTTTTGGTTCTGGCCATCAATTGCTGAGAAGGCAAAAGTGCCACTAAATAATATCCTGGGAATTATGTATGGTGATCTCCTTATTCCAACTATCAGTAGAAACTCATACAAAGTAGATTCAGCCACAGAAAAGGCAATTCACTCAGCTTACACCCATAATATTGGTATGCTTTAGTCAGACCCAGCCAAACCCGCAATAAGTAACTGTAACAATGAAAGTTGCTTAATAGCTGTAATATAAACTGCAATATTGTTAAACATCAATCCTAATTATATGCTTTTACTTTTCTTACTTTTAGTTTTAGTAAATTTTGCAATGTTCTGTACTATATGCAATATTGTTAAACGTTAATCCTAATTATTTGCTTTTACTTTTGTTAATTTTAGTTTTAGTAAATTTTGCAATATTTTTAACTTTATGCAATAATGTCCCATATGCAATATACATGTTTACAATTAATACAACCCTGCAACCAGTGGGCACTGTATCGATATCGTTTTAACAGTGTCAATAGTTAGTGTTTACTATAGATAGGGCCTGTTGGCCAGCAATATTAAATATTAAAGTTAAATTGTCTAAATTTAGATTTTTTTGTAATTTTTTTGAATTTTGAGTTTTTTAAAAATATTTATTTTTGTTCTACTCCACCCCATACATAACCTGTAATAAGTGGAAAATATATATAATTATTGCCAAACTTTCTGCCTTTCACTCCTGTTCCACTTGACCCCACCCCATCCCATGAGGTGAAGTGGAACAGCAATACTTTTTTTAAAAAAAGTTGGAAAACAGCATCTTTTTGCTGTCTTTTTCTATAGAAATAACAGATTTATCTGTATTACCATTCTGATATTACTTATAAGTAATATTCCCTGTTGAACACCTCAAAATCGGCTGTATGGAGTATTATGTATTTGAGAAAATTAAAAAAAACCAACAATTTTGTTTCACTTCACCCCAGACGACGGTATTCCATTGTATAATAATTATGACAAACAGCGGTAATTTCATACATCTAATAAATTCCCGTAGTATTTCAGCTAATTTGCAAATGTAATCACTTAAATAAAATGTTTTAAAAAAAAAGTATACCCGACGGTGAAAGTTTTTATTCCATCGGTAATGAGGGTTAATTTTTCGAGTTACATCCATAAAAACAATAATAATAATAATAATTCTTGGGGCCCTTCTGAGCCTCTGCTATTTTAGAGTTGTATTTACAACTTAAAAGTTGAATTAAAATAAAAAGTTTTAAATTTCAACTCAGTTGAAATTTGAACTTCTCCCCGACTGCCTATCTGCCTATGCCTTAAATGTTATATAGCCTATATCTGTATATTTCAACATCTGCTTGCACACATCCTTATATAATTATACTATACATTATAGGCGTACTACCCCACCAGTCCACTGCTGCACTGCCCTGCCCCACGCCCACAGTCAGACAGTACAATAGACACCCTGATAGACCCACCATACAGCCATAATCCAGTAATATCTGTCAACAACATTGTAAGCTATCGCCGTTTCCATCATATCGCCAGTACCTGAGTACAGCTAGTCCAGTAGTCTAGATGTGTTTACGCAATGAATCGAATTCGTCATACCAGTACTTCTCCTGTTTGTGGCTCTGAAATTGAAGACGTAATATTTTACCAGGGTGAACTGTCAGTCCCCCACATCTCGCGTCACGCATCGGATAGTTTCCTACAGAATGCCCACCCAAAGCGGTCGCAGGTGCTCGCGAGTCCTTCAGACGAGGGACTCGACGGCACTGGGGATGACACGGTCCAACATGGAGGGGCACCCGAAAGGGGGAGTAACAACGAGCTCAACCCATCCCAGCACATGATACGCCAACACGTTCACTTCCGCGATATAGACACCGACAGCATGATGTCCTCAAACAGAAACTCTCGGAGTAGCGACAGCGCGTGCAGTCGACCGACATCGTCGGATTTCAGTGCTAGTGGTGGCGACGACACCGGCACTTCTTCCTGCTCAATAACGGGGTTGGGTATCCCGCAAGCGGAATTAAACTCAAACGGGCCTTCTCTCTCAAGTAACTGCGTCGAAATTCCCGAGGAACAGCAAAGCGAAGCAAGTACCGTTGTCTTGGGGTGGTTAAACATTAAGTTGTTGTTGTTAAATAACAACAAACAAAAACTTGAGATGGCCTCAAAAATTCGAAGGTCGTGGAAAAAGTATTGGTCGATACTGAGTGGCACTAAATTGTTGTTTTATGCAGTTGATAGCGAGTTTGCGAGCAATACCGTGCTGGTTGGCGGCGGAAAAGCGAAGGTATCCATCGACATTTCCAGCTGTTTATCATATCCCGAGGCTCAGTATAAGAAGCGGCCCAATATCATCTCTATTAGCGCCGCTACCGGCGATCTTTACTTTATACAAACCGCCTCGGAGGAAGACGCCGTTAACTTAGTAGGGATAATCAACCGAGGCAGCGGGTTAATCTACGTGAAGGAGAGATTCAAAGAGGAGGATTCAAAGAGGAGCTCCTCGAAGGAGCTGGTATCGAGTCTCCAGAGGTATTCCAAGGAGATCGAGACAGAGATCGATAGGGAGGTAAAGATATCTGGTAACATCGCAGCCGACGGCCAGCGGCTTCACTATAAACGCCTCCGAGACTCCGTTGAGGTATTGGAACGCCTTCGCGTTCGTCGGTTCGCCTTGCTCTGCTATCTGTCCGCCGTCGACCCCGACCTGCCGCTCCCGGACTCCGATGACATCATGGCGACCGTCTCCGATTCGACGACGCAGGCGCTACTCCGGTTGGAGACCTCCTCGGTAACCGCGCTGCATTCCCTCGCCTCCGTCCGGGATCACGGGGGGTACGACGACGCGTTGGAGACGGATCCCTCGGCCGGGCACGCCGCGCCCCTGAGCGGCACCCAGGAGCGGCCGCCGGTCGTGTGGGACCACGTCCTCTCCCCCAACAAACTCGCCAAGATAAAGCTGCCCCACAACCAGTGGACCGTGGTGAAAGTCGCCAGCGGGATGACCTCCAAACAGCTGTTAGAGAAGTGCTGCGCGAAGCGGCAGATGGACTCCAAGAACTTCTTCCTTCGGGTAAAAGTATCTAACAACAGCGAAGAAGACGGAACCCATTCGATCCCGGGATCCCAGACATTATTGGAGGATCTTAAATGCCGGGAAGTCGAAGTTAAGGAGAAGTTGTTCCGGTTGGTTTCGTTAAAGAAATCCCCGACGGACAAGGCCTACGGGTTCTCCATACAGCCACACTTCGAGTTGGATGCGAATACCTCGGATAACCGGCTGCGTATTTACATAACCGACGTGAAACCGAACAGCGTCGCGTTGCGGTTGGGGTTGGCGGTGGAGGACGAAGTTCTCGCGATTGGCGACAAGCCGGTCACCGGCCTCGACGTCCTCTACATCGAGGAGATCATGCAGCGGGAGTCGTTGACACTCATACTGAAGACGTCGACGTTGGTTGGCGACGACGGGGGGTCGCTGCCACTTAGCGCGGTGGCGCGCGGTGTGGCGCGGGTGGCGTGCGGCGCCGAGGACGACTTCCCCGTCGGCGTTACCAGCCAGGAGGTCGACGTCTTACTGGAGGACATCGATGCCGTCGTGGATATCCTCGAGTCGTCCGTGCGCCCCCTCGCGGAGCTCCCTGAACCGGCGCAGCTCCCCGAGCCGGCGCAACCTCCTCCACCCCCACTCAACGGCGCCGGTAAGGCGGCTCGCATCCTCTACGAGCTGCGAGACACCGAGGCGCTCTACACGAAGGACCTCTCCCGCTTCCTCGAGGTCTACCTCCTTCCCGGGGCGGCTCTACTCGATCTCGGAGATCCCTCCGCACATTTCGCGAGTTTGTCCCTCGCCCTCAACGAGTTGGTCGCGTTCCACGCGAGTTTCCACGAGAATTTAACGGATATCATCGGTTTAGAGGATTCCTGTTCGAATTACACGGAATTGCCGCAGTTCGATCAGCTTTTATTCCGTCTCGCCATTCAGTTCAAGGAGATTTGCACCGGGGAGGCGATGCTTTCCTGCTACAGTAAGTTCTGCGACGTTTACACAAAGAACTCCGTCGTCTTCCATTCCTATAAGGAGAACCCCAAGTTGCAGGACTTCCTGCTGAGTTGCAACCCCACGGGGCAGCACGACGTATCCCCGGATTCGTACCTCATCAAGCCGATCCAACGGCTCCTCAAGTACCCGCTGTTCCTCCGGCAACTGCTCCACCTCGTGGAGTCGGCCGGCAACCCGGAACCCCGACGGAGTCTCCTCGAGGCCCTCGCCGCCCTCGAGGGCGTCGCCATCGGGATCAACGACATCCAGTACATCAACAGCAACTACGCCGACGTCTTCGAGGAGTTACTCGGCGAGCAGGACGAGATGGTGGTGGAGCGGTTGGCGAGCGCCGACCTCGTCATGTTCGGCTCGGTTTATTGGCTCAACTCGAACGAGGACCTCGGCGGGGGGAAGAGCAGCAAACCCGCGCGGTATCCGCTGCTCCACTGCTTCGTGTTCCGGCAGGCCATCGTGCTGCTCGTCAAGGAGGAGAGAAGCAAGAAGAAAACCGGATCCGCGGGAAATAATAAGAATTTATCGATAAAGTTTCGTAGACTCATCCCGATCAACAACGTTCAAACGCAGGACGGCGTCAACGTCGATATCGAGAAGAAGTTTCTTTGGGAGTTGATTCACACGGGGAAAGTTAGAGAGCGAAGTCGAACCGATAAAGTCTACAAGTTGTGCAGCAAAGATTTGAAGTCCAAGTCGAATTTTATGAAGGCGATTCGTCGGGAAATAAAAGACCATCGGAAATCCAAACAGAAGAGCGGCAGGTCTGCCAGTTTGACGGCGAGCGGCGACGTTCAGTCCTCCAACGTTTGTTCCCACGCGCGGATAAAGAAACTCAACGTGTCGGAACGCGTTCCACGGCGTTCCTCGCTCCCCGCTCCCCCCGCAGCGGACCCCCGACGGCTCCCTATCGGCGGGAACATCTCGCTGTGCCATCCCGCCGTCGATGAGCGGTTGCGCGTCGAGGACGACATCCTCGAGCACCTCGCGGACAACTCGATGGATCTCGAGTCCATGATGCTGTGGACCGAGGCGTTGTGCGGCGGCGCGGAGCCCGAGGAGGGCGGCGTCAGCTACTACCACCCCGGGTACCAGTACTACGCCGGCTATCGGGACCCCTCCTGGCCCCTGGAGGAAGACGCCGCCGTGGACTGCTCCAGTTCGGATAACTCGCTCAACTCCGAGGGTTTCGCGTCCAACTCGGCCAGTTCGAGTCCGCGTAACTGGTCCGGTCCCAACCCCCCGGTGGCGTCCTGGTCCACCCCCCACCCGGTGCCCCCCCTCTGGGGGGAAGTCCCCCGTTCCCACCACTCCGACGAGTTGTACTTACTCCAAGAGAATCTACTCGGTCGGGAAGGGGAGTGCTCTACCTGCGGGATGCTTAACGGTGGGTCCACCGGTGCACCACACCACCACCACCGGGAGTCCACCAGCGCACCGCACCACGGGGAACCCCTCCACCACCACCGTCCTGGTGCACTGGAGACGAGGGTCTTAGCTAACAGCACGGTCTCCGTATCGGACCGCCTCGACCAACTGCTACATATCGACGCCAGCTACTTGTATTGCAGTTCTATCTTCGATCGCTCGTCGGAGGTAATCCTACCCGAAGTCCCGTCCCCAATCGCTCGATTATTCGCCGAAAATACGTCCTTTCCTCGCAGCGACAAAATCCGTTACGAATAGCGCTGGTTTCATTTAAAGGGATTTTTTAACCCGCAATGTTTTTCATTTTATTTCTGTTACAATATTGTCATATTTTAATTTACTTAAGTTGAATATTTTTATTTTACTGAATAGCTTCAATATGAGTCGTTTACTTGCTGCGAGGGCGCCGTTTACTTGCTGCAAGTACGCCGTTTACTTGCTGCAAGTACGCCGTTTACTTGCCGCAAATACGCCGTTTACTTGCTGCAAGTACGCCGTTTACTTGCTGCAAGTACACCGTTTACTTGTCGCAAGTGTGCCGTTTACTTGCTGCAAGTACGCCGTTTACTTGCTGCAAGTGCGCCGTTTAATTGCCGCAAGTGCGCCGTTTGTTTGCTGAAAGTACGCCGTTTACTTGCTGCAAGTGAACCCTTTGTTTGCTGCAGTGCTCCGTTTACTTGCTGCAAGTGCGCTGTTTACTTGTTGCAAGTACGCCGTTTAATTGCCGAAAGTGCGCCGTTTGTTTGCTGCAAGTACGCCGTTTACTTGCTGCAAGTACGCCGTTTACTTGCTGCAAGTACGCCGTTTACTTGCTGCAAGTACGCCGTTTACTTGCTGCAAGTACGCTGTTTACTTGCAGCAAATACGCCGTTTAATTGCCGCAAGTGCGCCGTTTGTTTGCTGAAAGTACGCCGTTTACTTGCTGCAAGTGAACCCTTTGTTTGCTGCAGTGCTCCGTTTACTTGCTGCAAGTGCGCTGTTTACTTGTTGCAAGTACGCCGTTTAATTGCCGAAAGTGCGCCGTTTGTTTGCTGCAAGTACGCCGTTTACTTGCTGCAAGTACGCCGTTTACTTGCCGCAAGTGTGCCGTTTACTTGCTGCAAGTACGCCGTTTACTTGCTGCAAGTGCGCCGTTTAATTGCAGCAAGTGCGCCGTTTGTTTGCTGCAAGTACGCCGTTTACTTGCTGCAAGTACGCCGTTTACTTGCTGCAAGTACGCTGTTTACTTGCAGCAAATACGCCGTTTAATTGCCGCAAGTGCGCCGTTTGTTTGCTGAAAGTACGCCGTTTACTTGCTGCAAGTGAACCCTTTGTTTGCTGCAGTGCTCCGTTTACTTGCTGCAAGTGCGCTGTTTACTTGTTGCAAGTACGCCGTTTAATTGCCGTAAGTGCGCCGTTTGTTTGCTGCAAGTACGCCGTTTACTTGCCGCAAGTACGCCGTTTACTTGCTGCAAGTGAACCCTTTGCTTGCTGCAGTACGTCGTTTACTTGCTGCAAGTGAACCCTTTGCTTGCTGCAGTACGCCGTTTACTTGCCGCAAGTGCGCCGTTTACTTGCTGCAAGTGGACCCTTTGCTTGAGGCTGCAGTGCTCCGTTTACTTGCCGCAAGTGCGCCGTTTACTTGCTGCAAGTGAACCCTTTGCTTGCTGCAGTACGCCGTTTACTTGCCGCAAGTGCGCCGTTTACTTGCTGCAAGTGAACCATTTGCTTGCTGCAGTACCCCGTTTACTTGCCGCAAGTGCGCCGTTTACTTGTTGCAAGTGAACCCTTTGCTTGCTGCAGTGCTCCGTTTACTAGCTACATTTACACAGTAATTAACCATATTATTCTCGTGAACTTACTAATCCAGGTTATCCATTTATTTCCATATAAATTAGTGATCCTTTGTGAACTTAAACTATCATTTCATTATCATTTGGTGTTTAAATTTGCAGTGGTTTTGACTTTTACAGTTTATGTTATCGTTTTTTAGTTTTATATTAATGTATTCGATTCCGGTGTATCTATTATTAGGCCTATGCAGTTTCTGTTTCTTTTTATCCTATTATATTTCCTGCTTCCAGTTTATGTAATTATTTCTGTTGGTTATTTTATTTGTTGGTGATTTATTTTTTCTTGGTGCTTTTTTAGCTACTTTCTATCTCTCGGTCGTAAATAATTACCTTATATGTTCGCGAATAGGAGGGGCGGGGGGGGGGGGGGGGGGTATTGGAAGGTAGCGAAATACCCTAAGTGTTAGATCTTGAACCCACCATTTTCAATTATTTTATTTTCATAATGACCAGTTGAATTATTATGCAATGACGTCCAGGTGGGATTGAACTGCATTCCAGAGGACTACCTTTTACCTGAGCCGCTATCGGAATGGATAGAGCGTCTACCTAGAGGTCACCAGTTCGATCCCACCTGAACGTCATTGCCGACTTTGCTAAGCTGTGCTAACGAAAGTTAACAGAATATGAAACCACTCATCCATCCAAAATACAAGTTGATTTATGTTAGTTACTCTATAATATTCGGCAGTTCTAGTAATTTCAGTACCATTTTGATGTTATTGTAATGACCGTTAGTTAATAGCTCACCTTTCAGGTGCGTAATAAAATATAATACGTTCATTGCATGCTAATGTTTTCGATACATTATATTGCAAAAACAAAGCAAAGTTCAATTCCTTTGTGCTGTACAGTTGAGATTTATGGTTCATCAGTGTGGTTGCTAGTTAGCTTCGTTATATTTTAATGGTATAAGGTTTGTGGGGTATGAATAATGCATAAACTATACGGGAGATCTCATAAGGCACTGGTTAATCAATCATAAGGCGTGCCTTGGCTTCTATACGGTCCAGGGCGCGGTTCTTGGACTCGTAATTAGTAATTGTAAAATCCCCAGTAACTGGCCGCGCAATATATAAAGAGTAAACGATGAAACCAATGCTAAATTGAGTTGATGAAAGAGCCGAATAATATATTTACCAGTTTGAAACCTAAATTCTCGAAATAAAAAAAATTAAGGGATGTGACTTAGATTGAGTGATAAACAGGAAGCATATTGGCTTTCTTCTCTTTCTTTTAATTATAATATTCTTTAAAAAAAAAACAGGGTAATCAACATAATGCTGCTACCCTCAGAGGGAGGGGTTATTGGCCACCCCCTTGTACCTAAATCTTGCAATTAGCTTAATTTGATTTCAATTTACAACAGTTGGAATGAGACGCGCCCTGAAAGTGTGATAGATTAGGCATTGTAATTGTTGATATCATTTATATTGATAGTAAAGGTGCATTACTATTAATTGGCCAACATGGAGTGGCGAAATTATATTAAGATAAGTTTAACCCATTTAATTTGCTTTAGCAGCCAATTTAGGGTTTTTACTACGGAAAATATACTAATTCGTTTTGAGTTGGCCGATGGAAATGCACAGCGCACTTGTGTGATGCCGAGGCTACGGTACGGTATTTTATTCAGATACACAATTTATTTAGAAATTCGGTACAAAATAGGTTATTAGATGTATATTTTTTATGCGGGATAAAAGTTTACGTATATAAAGAATGGCCCATTCTCACCAATAATATTGGCCGGCTGTAACGGGGTGTTTAATATTTTATCGTTAACAACCGCTCTCATGATTCACTATTAATGTACAACACTTAATTAGCTAATGATTGAATAGCTATTGACACTACAGTCGGGAAGTTTTACAACTTGAAAAAGATTTGATGTTTTTAGTTTTGAATTTTTTTATTGTAATTATAAATTTATAATTCATTGACTCCAATTACGTGATACACGAAGTTAATTTCAAACTTGACGATAGAGCGTTTGAGATTGAGATACCATTAGGGGCCGGGTACAAATGATGTCACGGTTGAAGGGGAAGGGGTTGCAATTTTGTGAAAATTTATGACATGGGGAAGGGGGGAGTAGCTGTGACGTCACAAGAGCAGTTTGGTGAACAAATACAATTTTCCACTTAATAAAATTATACTTCTCGTACAGTATATTCATTCGAGCCGGTTTCAAATGAGCCACTGTGACTTTTTACCAACAGGTTTTTTCCAACACTCAAAAATCAGTGTCTTTGTGATTAACTCATATTTATTTAATATCCATTTTATGCTTAAAATCATCCAGAACTAATATAAAAATATTATTTTATAATATAATATTTATAATACGAATACTGTATATAAATATATATTATAATAAAATATTACTAAATATACCGGTACCGGAACTAGTATTATCATAATAATTTCTATTTTAACATTTTTATTAACTCTATTGGTTATTTTTGTTGGTTGTTATTTTTATTTGAGGGGGTCGAAAATCGTAAAAAATGGCGTGATATCATTTGCCCACGGCCCCTTAACTCTCATATAATAGTGCTTTACTACGTTTATGAACTAGGGCTGTCCTGAAATTCAGTACCTGCCGGAATTCCAGCTATTTTTGAGCGAATCCGGCTGGAGTTTGGGCACTAAACATTATTTATATTTTAGTTTTTTGTGTTTAGTGGAAAGATAAAACAGATAAAGTATAAAGTACAATTTACTGTTTAACATTTATTTTTAAATATTTTCTACCGGTGGTTAAAATACTTTTTTCAAATTGTTTTCATCATTTTTACCGAATATTCGAAGAAAGTTTCCGGATATTATAAGATTGCTCTTTCTATCCCAGCGGGTTGTAAAGTCTAAAATATAAATTCATATGATTTACCTTATATCCCGTATACACTGACATTTGGCGGAGTTGTACTACGGTATTCCGGGACAGCTCTAAGAACTTATTAAGCTAAAATGGAAAATAATAATACTTTGTGGTGATTTGCTTTAAATAATTTTTACACTTACATTTGTAAATTATATTTCAAATTATTAAATTAAAAGGGACATAGCTGAATGGGTTATAAGGTACTTAGTGTCGCGCTCAGGAGCTGGTAAGAATCACGGTCCATTCTTACACCATGTCCTGGAATAAGGTGGCTATGCAAGGATTCCTAATTTGTAACACAAAACGGAGTTCTAGATTTTTTTGAGGGGGGGGGGGGGGGGGGGGGGGTGCTGGTACCTGAATAACGACACTATATTCCCCTTTGGACATGGTGTACAGTGTACACTGTACATACCATTGTTTTACTGTACTGAAACTGTTATATCCCTATATCGAACCTAAACTTACAATCTTTATCTTTACAGTAATACAGGTACAGTAGTATCAGTTCTATAACATGTAACTATTTTGCCGCTAAATTATTATATTTAGCTGTGTATTGTTTACAATGTATACTTAAATGTAAATTATAGGCCACACAAGATGCATCACGTTCGGAATATTAGCGCTAACATTTTATACTTTTATTATTCTAGTGTTTGTATATAAATTAGGTGATGGTTTTTTTTCCAACTATTAAGTGTTGTTAACAAATTCTGTTGTGTGGGTTGTTGGTTGGAATATTTAATTTATTAATAATCTGATCTGTTTATTTGTGCTCCTTGTTTATCTGCTGGTAATATTGTGTTTACATACTGTGCATTGTTAATATAATCTAAAAGTACATTTATCACAATATCATGATTTACACCGCTTTATTCATTCAAACCATTATCATTTCCAATCTGCTACCGGACACACCGCAACGCAACACCTACAGAGTTCGCTATCAGCCCTATAACTCTCCAGTTCGTAGCTGCTTTTTAAGACCCCCAGGGTCTTTTAGCAGATATTTTAGGAATGTCAATATCTGACAACAAGGTTTCCGTCAGCCGGCTCTTATAGGACAACATAATGCATAGATTGATCCATAGTAGTGACGGCATGACTTCCATTGTGCATGCAAGGTGATACTTGGTTTTATATTAAGACGTCACTACCGAGATCGTATAAATAAATACTCTGTAGGCTGAAATCATAATAATATTCAAATGTTAAATTATAATTCTCTATCATTGAAATCACTTATTTGCTTTTTAAATAAAATACAGTTTTATCCTCGACTCGGCTTCGCCTCGGAAATTATTTCTGACCCTAGGGTAAGTAACTCTGAAAAATAATCACTTCAAATTAAATTATTATAGATGTTATTACATTTTGTTTTGAAAGTTATTAAATTTTATACATTTTATGTTTATTCGACAGTCCTTAATAGGCGAGTCAATCTAGCCTAGCCGAAAAAGGTGGTCAACCCATAACAAATTCGCAATTCATCCAAACCAATTTTTTTTTTATTCTACATTACCTTGTTAATACTCCCAAAAAAGTCTATAAAAATATATTATGTGGATCACCTTCAATTTCCTGTTTCTTTCCTTAGCAACATGGATTTTACATAGCAATAAGGGGTCTAATTGGTGGAATTTTCTCCAAATTTGGTACAGACAAACTTTACTCGAATGACTATCGATTGACTGAAGTATGCACTTCTATATAGTTACCAATTTAGTTTCCAGAGCAACGGAAATTTGTCTAATAATTTCACCATTTTTAATACCAATTTTGCTGGTACAATATAGGGAGCTTATTTACACAACTTCTCTAGTAAACGGGTGGATGTAACCTCGCCCATCGGATTTATCGACCTCAAAAACCCTTATCCCCAAAAAATGTATTTGTTATTTGATAAACTATTGTGTTTTTCAAACTAAAACAAATAAAAAATTACACCTAATATCAATAGAGCAATCACAATTTAATTATGTGAAAAATCTTTACTAACAGTTATGGAAATTATGAAATTTCCTTGCAGTGGAATTGTATAATTTTTTACAACGGTTACCTTAATATCGTGAAGTTTTTGATATATTTAAAAATTTGATGGGACTTCGAGTTTCCGAGATATAGCAATTAATGTGTAACACGCCAGTGTAAATATTACTAATATCCCATTGAATCACAGCTTATTGTGAAATTAATTAAATTATTCTGGAACATCACCAATTTGCTACTTACTTTTCCCTACTGTTCCTTTTGTTTGGCTTGTGTTATGCAAATTTACGCAGAATGTCCATGAATCCGCATATGATCCGCAAAAATATTTTTATAGACTTTTTTTTGGTCATTAATAAGGTAATATTGAATCCAAAATATGTGGTTCGGATTGATTGCGAAATACTTATGGGTTTTTTGCTAGATGGACTCGACTACAGTATAACTAGCCGCCTTTAAAAAAAATTCAAAAACTAGCTAGGATAAAAAATATGCTCGGGGTGCTGCTGCAGCTACATATTGCACTACCTACCTTATAACCTAGAAGGTTTATCTTTTGTTTTCATTTAAATTATAAACAGTATATTATATAAACAAGATGAAAAAAATCCTACGTTATTATCAGCAATAATATTTATTTATTTAATTGAATTTTCGGGCGCCTTCAGCGCTCTTTATCAAAAACGTCTAATAAACAAAACTAAAATAAACTAAAACTACTACTAAACCACTGACAAAATAGCAGCACTGCGGTAGCCCTACCACCTACCTACTTTGCCAGTCATTGGTCTGTTGTGGTAGATTGCCAATATCTTGATATTTAGGGGTGGGGGGGTCCCCCAGACTTTTTTTCATCAGAATTTTTAATGTGTTTTCCAAAGTAAAATTTTATGGTGAATCCGAATCTGAAATGAGTTTTTCGAGTTGTTTCATTTGTTGTCGAGTTATTCAACTTTTGTAATTTTTACGCAAAATTTGAAAATTTTTAATTTTGGTGCAGCACCACATTTGACACCAAAAAAAACTATCAAACACTCAAAAATTTCAATATAATTTGCCATTTTCGGAATCAGCGCCGAAAACTAGCCTATGGGTTTCAAAACCGCAAAAGAAGATCATTTTTTTTATTGTTTACTTTTAGTGCATGTTTGGTGAGATGTAATCAATCATTGGGAAAGATAATGTCATTTTTCTTCGTCATTTGGCTTCTTTTGGATACTTTCTCTATCTACTTTTTAACTTACTCTACTACTAGGTCGAACGAACTCGGACAGTGGAAATGAGATCCTTCCAGGCTTCCCGATTCTCCATAGTTGTCGCAATTTCATTTCTCCCAAGTTCAGTATCCCTTTCAAGTTGATCTATATATGTTATGGCCGGTCGTCCACGACTACGCCTTCCATGAGTTGGTTGCCAGTGAAGTAGATCTGGTATGACCTCGTCTTTACTTCGCCTGCAGTGCCCACTGAATCTTAATCTGCGTTCACGGAGGGTGGTTGATACAGGTGGTATTGTACCATAAAGCTCGGCGTTTGTCATGGTTGTCTCCAGCTGATGTTTAGGGCTGCCCTTAGTAGTCTTGTGTAGCAACCATCAATTCGTTGTTCAAGTGATTTAGTCAGTGTCCAGGTCTCATCCCCGTATAAAAATACACTTTCCACTGTGGCTCGAAAGAACTAGTCTTCAGGTGCCTGGAGAGATCTGATTTCCAGATGTTATCCATTTTTGATAGAGCTACCCAAGCCTTTGCTTTCCTAACTTCTATGTCCTTTTTGCTACTCTCTATCCATGATCCTAGGTACTGGAAGTCGTCAACCTTCCTTGGTTGATTATTATCAATGGTTGTCAAGTTTCCATCAACATTAAAGGTCATGAATTTGGTCTTGGTAGCATTTATATGCAATTCAACTTCCCTAGCAGCCCTCTCCACTTTATTTAGTAGAAGCTGTGCATCTGCTAGCAGCAGGGCGATGTCATCCGCAAAGTGGGTGTCTGTGACTGTAGTTGCCGGATATATACTACTTCTGCGTTCTTGAAGTGTGAATCCCAGATCTTCACCCTTTGTGGCCGTCCTCATTGCGTAATCCAGCACAATTACAAATAGTAATGGTGCTAATGTGTCACCTTGCAGTACGCCAGCCAGGATTGAGAAAAACTCAGTTTCGCCATCTGGTGAGAGTACCTGCGCTTCTGTGTCACAATATAGCAATCCAATGCCAGCAACAATTACTTCTGGTATTCCATAAGCTCTTAGGATTTCAAGCATTTTGCCTCTATGGATGGAGTCGAATGCCTTCTTGAAGTCCACAAAAGTCATGACTGCGGGGAGATTCTTTGACTTAATTCCTTCAATCAGTCTCCGTAGTGCAAGTATCTGAGCTATTGTTCATCTACTTGGTCGAAATCCGTTTTGGCTCTTACGCAGTAGTTTCTCTATGTGAGGCCTAATCCTATATAGAATCATTTTATTGTGTTATTGTTATTGTGGCAGCTACCACAAGCAGACAGATCCCACGATAGTTTGTTGGTATGCCAAGGTCTCCTTTCTTGGGGAGAGGCTATAGTTGACCATTAGTCCAAATTGGTGGTGGCTTTTCCCCTTTTAACATCCGGTTGCAAACATTCAATAATGGTCTGTTTAGCACTCCGTACCTCCGCTGGGATTTCATCTAATCCACTCGCTTTATTATTGGACATACTTTTAATGCTTCTTTGGAGTTCGGCAGGTGTAAAGTCCCCTGTTTCTATAGGTAGTGTCTTGTCATATATTTTCCTTGTAGGGCTGACCTCGATGTTTGGTGGCTGCCCAAGCAAGTTGCTGAAGTGATTTTTCCTCTTCCCAATACGTTCTTCAGGACTATCGGCTTCGAGGCGCCCCTTTGCACAACTTTTCCGACCAGATACCTCATTTACAGTTTGCCAGGTAAGTCTTGATTGTTGCTGTATGTGAGCAGTTGTAATTGCTTCAGTTTTATCCTGTATGTACTTTTCCTGGTTGATGTTGTAGGCCAATTTAAGATCGTCCTTAGCTTTCTCAACCTTGTTAATGTTTTCGGTTGTTGGTTGTTCGGTTTTAACTTTGTAGGCTATCTTAAGATCTTCTCTCTTACAAGTAACCTCAGAGTTTTGCCATGGCACATACTGTTTTCGTTTGGGTTTCTGGGGGATATGCCTCTTAGCTGATTCCTTGTGGGCTGTTATTATATTCTGGTATATTGAATCGGTGGATTGGTCTTCATCCATTGACTGAAGTGCTTCAAAGCGGTTTTGAACTTCTACTGTGTCTTACTCTACCGGAACTGAACTTACTCTACCGGTTTTCATTTTGTTTGCAGAATTATGTAGAGGAAATTACGCGCAAAAATTGTGTTTACAGAATTTTGCAATTTTGTTTAAAAAATGGGAATGACATTGTTTGTGTAAAAAAAATCGCGAAATGATTTTTTTTGATTTTTGGTTACTTTTGAAACGAAAAATGTCATGATTTTGCTCGGAATATTCCTCTACATAATTCAGCAAACAGAACGAAAATCGGTTGAATAGTTAAAAAGTAGAAAGTGTCTCAAAAAGGCAACGCGAGAAAAATGTTAAATTTCCTCCTGATTACAACTGACCAAACATGCATCAAAAGTGAACAATTTTAAATTTTTTTCAAAAATGATCTTCTTTTGCGGTTTTGATACCTATAGGCGAATTTTGGGCGCTGATTCCGAAAATGGCAAATTGTTTCAAAAATTTTGGGTGTTTGATTGTCTTTTTGTTGTCAAATGTGGTGCTGCACCAAAAAAAATTTCAAATTTTGGGTGAAAATTACAAAAGTTTCCATAACTTCTAGAACGAAATAACCTATCGAAAAACTGATTTCAGATTCTGAATTACTATAAAATTTTATATCGGAAGAAAAAGACTGGAGATAACCGTCATTTAAAAGACTCACTTAATTATGTGTAACTTTTTTGGAATATAATAAAAGCGAATAAATAAGATAACATGGCCAATATAATTAATATTATTCTATAAAAATGTCGCGTGCATACCAGTATAGTAAGGGAAAAGTCGGAGAAAATTTAAACTGAAATAGAGTGGCAACCATAAACACCTCGCTACCCCTCCATAAATCAATTATCTCGACCGAAATACACGATTTATAGTAAAGTAATTCAAATAAATTATCTCCCTAGTATTTGCCAAACCTTTTCCCAACTATTGTATCTATTATAAAACCTGCTTTCGTACATCGGGTAAGGGATATCTCCGTAGTATTTATAGGATATACCCCCGAGTCCGTTAGTTAGTCTGTTAGACACCATCCCTATGTGGTAGAATAGATTGGGGACCACGAGATGTTGTTCCATTCCGAGGGACCGTCTGTAGTCATCGAGAGCGAAGTCTAATGAACGGCGTGTTGGGTTTCTCGGAACGTCGTGGATATGTCTCGAGATGTGTCTGAGATTGCGGCTTTGGTACAGGGCGGAAACTATGCAGCAATCAGTTCCCGGTCGGAGCGAATGCCAACTGCGGGAGAATGGAATAAAGCAAATATATCATCCACAAAACCCGATATAATAATAATATTAAGTACAGTAATAATACTTAATATTCGTACATTTACATGGTTTTACTAAAAAGATTTATTACGAAACGGCTGCAGATGAAAAACCGGTTGTAAAATTTTATTATTAATAAAGTGTAATTATTTGAGATGCACCTCTGGCTCACATGCAGGTCGCCACTCAATGGTATTGGACTTTTATAATCTTAATCAATAATACCTATAAAAGTATAAGTGTAATAAATAATACTTAATCAATAATACTCCTAATGATACGTGTTGTTATAACTGATATGATACTATTTGCTTTTCGGCCCAACATGCAAAAACCGGCCGTTTTGTATTGTCATTGTAACTTGTTGCTCTTAATTTGTGTGTTAGACCATTTTACCGATAATAGCCACCGGGACGTATAAAGGTACATACATGCGCAAACTTTTCGTAATGTCATATTGTATTATATACCGGTAATCAAACAATGAATAGGCCTAATATAAAATGCATAGTCTCCATATTCGCCATGCATTAACTAAATTTTGTATATTTAGCATTAAAAACGTGTTATAAACAAGCAGGAGACATATTATTTATTTATATACTGTATATATTTTAAGGTAATAATTTTCTGACAAGGTTTTAAATGCTTCAGATGTTATGTCCGCAATAAATTACTGTGGTTTCCATGAATACGTGTATTTGTTGCTAACCATACTTCTACACAAAATTGATGTGGTGCATATTATTTAGGGAACATATTATTAATAAAGTGCACCAACGAAACAAAAAACACATGAGTGTCAGTAGGCATAGTAGTTTTTCATTTGGAAAGATTGAGCGATAGCTGTAGTGCCTTCGTTACCATAGCAACACTTCAATAGTTTCTCTAAAATTTTCATATTTTCGATCAAAATTACAACCAGTTCAAATCCAACAGTTAATCGCCATTCTGATTGCTAAGCTTTCATAGAAATTGCTGTAGTCAATAGAAACGGGTTATTAATTCAAATTGCCCAAGGTGTCAAAGTCCATAAATTACTTTTTTATGTTCAGAGGGACCTCTAGACCTCAAAACATCCAAAAAATGTAATCCGTACAAAAATTTTCGGTTGGGCCAAAACGAGGTATGTGGCTGCCGGACTAGTAAGCCGGATGTTTAAATTACAAAAAAAAATTTGAAGATTTCATATAAGAATTAATTGTTTACAATTTATATATTATTTATTTATTTATTATAAAAGACCAATCCACTCGATTGTACAGTAATTTTGCCACCACCGAAATATTATATTTAATGAGTTTCTGATATTTCTTATTAATTTACTTACCTTTGTAAACTAAGAAAAAATTGCCTTCCTAAAAGTATGTGAGTTGCAGGAAGACATAAACAGAATACAACAATGAATATAATACATGGGTATTCTTTCTTAAAGATTTTTAGCCTCCATTGTTGGTTTGAGTAAATGTGATGAAGTGTAAAAATAGACGCGATTGTGGAACACAATGCAAGCCATTCAACGAAAAATAACCAGTTATTAATGAAGCCACTTAGTGGTAGAGGAAAGTTCAACTTGATATAAAACCAATTTGAATTGCCATCAATCAACTCCCCTTTGCTCATTCGATGTTCAACCTGTTCGTCGACGATGTATTGCAAATGAGTAAAGAAGTTATCAACAGGCAGGGCGTCATCTTGTAGAACTAAGGTGTAGGAGCTGTTTAACAGCGATGCTTTATCCAAACAATAAGAGTAAGAGGAAGTCTCATCCCTGTGGAAGTTTCCGTAGTATGAAGGACAATCCTTCGTGCAGTTCCACATGTACAAAGTAGGAAATTTAGTTGCTATATATAAATGTTCTGGAGATGTCTCGTATTGTCTTTCAGTGTTGCACACCACTATTGGGACAGTCCCATTGGTTTCCTTGTGAACAGCAGCAATGACTTGAGTTAAATATTGGGGGAATAGGAATAGTTTATTCGCTTTGGAAAAATAACGACGATTTTTAGTTATAATAATAATTACGTACTGGTTGTAGGTGTGGTGATGTGGCGCTTTGAGATTGCCCGTAATTTCCGATAGATATTTTCTCGCCCAAACAAACCTTTCAGCGTCCCGAGCAAACACCTTGAGAACTTCCTTGGAATGGTCCTCGAAATAGTTTGGGAAATGAATGTAAATGTATGCAGATAGAAATAGTAGAGCGACGATAAGTATTAAAAGCTTCCGCATAATTTATTCCCGTATTAATCAAATTTTGAAGTAGTTTAATAGAAGAGAATATTCCCGCAATTATCGGGAAAATTCCCAAATTTCAAGGAATGTTTTCCAAATTTTATTTGAAAACACAAGAAATATGATTGAAAAATAAATGCTGAAATTTCCTAGAATGTTCCGGCAATAATTGTTGATTTAAAATTTAATTTTTGAAAACGCCCAAATATCTAATGGGAACAAAATGTGAAACATAATTCCATTATTGAATTAATATCGATCTTTGTACACAATTTCGTTAGAAACACGCATGCCTGCTGTAGTCCGTATTGGGTACGGTAGACCTACTGTAGGCTTAACTCTACAAAATACCAATTTACTATATAGTCGCTTATAATTTTTTAGCCAACAATAATTCCAACAATAATTATTGGTACCATAACACCCATCGGCCTAATGAATATCAAACGCTAAGTTTTGTTTCTTATTTATCCAGTATATAAGAGTGTAGGCTACTGTATTCGGGGGGCAATATAGCAAATGGTAGGAATCGATTATCTCTGCTCTACCACATATGTCACAAATGCAACCAACACTATTGGGTTCGTGACAAACTTTTGTCCGGCATATCAAAAGGTGCCTTGGAGACTGTCAGCGGGTTGTGAACGCTCTCAATGCATTTGTCTTGTCGACCTACCAGTCCCAAATCAGGAAGCCTACAGTACTTACTATACTGTAGGGAAGAGTTGGGACGTCGGCGTTTTTGCTTTCCCCATAATAAAGTAGCGTTGGCCTAGATAATATATAAATATATGTATGACTGTGTGTGTATTCCCAGATATTCCAATTGGTGACATCTCATTGACAAAGGCAACTGCAAAAGGGCATTAAGACCAATCGTTCCTTTGGATTAGATGGTGTCCCCCCATAACGGCTTGAGCTCTTTAAAATAACAGTGTTTGAAGCTCATTTTCCCATCATGGTTCTACAGTAGACATGTACAGAACCAAAAGAGTCTCACAAGAAATGAAAACAAATAAGTTGGTGCCAGTTCCCAAGAAGGGCAACCTAACACTCTATGGTTCTTTTCGGGGAATCTCATTGATCTCGATGGCTGCAAAGCTATACAATAGAATTATATTAAATCGCATCAGGGATCCCATTGAGAGACTGCTCCGTGGAAATCAGAATGGGTTTCGTAAAGGTCGTGGGACCATGGAGCCCATTTTGGCACATAGAAGGATAATTGAAGAGTAATAAAAAAGACGTATGGCTTTTATTATCATTGTTGACTACTTCAAGGCCTTCAATTTCGTCTCTGGCTCACAGGTTAAACATATTTACATTACTGTATATGGGATTCGTCGACATTTGTGTCAACCACTGAAAGTAACACAGATCCATTCGAAGTGGATTTTTTTCTTTGACAGATAACTACGACAGTCCTTAAATAAATGTCTAATCGCATGAGCATTTAAGCTCAAAGGATAGTATGCTTGAGCATGTGGACCTCTTCTGTAACCTGTGATCTTGGATCCGGAAAGTCAGGTGAGGACCTTCGAATACGTAATTGAAAGGCATGTCAGCCTTGAATGGCTTTCCAGGATTTGGAAAGTCACATAGAATTAATCGGAAACTTAAGGTCCGATTATTCAGGGCAGCAGTAGTTCCAGTACTCCTCTTTGGGAGTCCATGCTGGGCTCTAACTGCTGAGGACACCAATTCTCTGATATATCTGGAATACTCTCGGAATCACTAGAGGGAGACCAACGGCTCATCAGCTCATTAGAACATGCGGCTTCTACTGTTGGTCTTTTTGTTAACTCCAAAACGACCACAATTTTGACAGTTAACTTTGAAAGTCCTCAGACCAATATAGGGGGGGGGGGGGGTGGGGTTGAATGGGTCTATTTTTTTAATGACTTTTTTTTTACTTTTGATCATTCATTATGAAATAAAAACATTATCTAACGTAATAACATTGTATTATTCTAGTTTGTGAATTTATAAGAATCGACAGAAGATTACCATTCTATGGAAAGATATTTCAGTTTTCCTAATGAACGTCGGGAAAAAATGGGTCAAGTGTGGGGTTAAATGGGTCTATGTTGAATCTTTGGCAAAATTAGCTATATATTAGCAACAATTAAATTATTGTGGTCATCGTAAGTATTTTTCGAAATATGACAGAAAATATCGAATAGACCCATTTAGCCCCACGACCCATTTAACCCCACCCCTCCCTATAAATACGTAGTAGAAGTTGATGATATATTACAAACAGAGACTATTGTAATTTATTATGTAACTGTTGCACTCCAGGTACACACAACAACGGAATATTAAATTCAATAAATTTATTGGTTAGGTTGGCGGTAATTATAATAATGAATAAACAATAAGTGTTCCCACGCAGTGACTAATCTAACTTTATACTATAAAGTAATTAGCAACATAACCTTTGAACCTAGAAATACACCCGTAATGCAAATTGTGAACTATAACTTTTCGTAACTGAGAATTGGACTTTGTCTTTGCAGGTTCTGAATAGATTATTGTCTTTGCACAACTGCTGAATAGGTTATATAAGTTGAGTCCAAAAAATTGGTTTCACATAAATTCTTTCACGAGGTTGAGAAACTACGTTTTTAGCAAAATCGTCGCCAACCACTAGAATGTCTCCCTATAATAATCTGACTGCTGCATTGTACCTACACATCCTGTGCCACCACCATGCAATCCACAATTTCCTTAATTTGTTGCAGCGTGGATTAATAATGCTGTGCCGGCTTGTCAACGAAATTGCGCTGCCACAACTCCTTGACTTTCGCGAGATTATCCGTATCTTCAAGGCTAGAGAGTCCTTTAGGAGGCGTCTCAAGAAAGTCCTGGGCTGTCCACCGTACTTACTTTCTCCAACAGTCTGTCAAACACAGGCTGGTCCTCACGCCGAAAACATTGTCCTGCAAAGAGGGGGCGGCTCCATTCAAGTCCCAAGATTGTGGGGACCAATGTGACACCTCCAACACTGGAAGCCAACAATTCCCCCCCTCCCCTTTCCTATGCACCACCACCATACCAAAAGACAAGACAGATGACAATTCAAATCGATTTATTTAACATAATGAACTTGTTATAATTCTATATTACATAATTTCAGATTAAACGAAACATAATTTAACTGAAGTTAGTTAACTAATAAAACTCTCATTTAATTAAACCTTGATTAATTAAATCAACAAATACAGTACAAACAACGGTTAATAGAATATTTCATTTACACCGAAATGATTATCAACTCTGCTAAAGTGAAACTAAAACTCCTAATATTAAAATTTTGAAGTCTTTTTTTAAACGCAACAAGTTTAACAAAAAGTAAAGAGACCACCAGTTCGTCGTCAGACTAATTATTAATTGTTCTAAAAGATAATATATATACAACTGGATGACAAAAATGGACTTCCATCAAATAAAATTAAAGTCAAAAATGTAATTTATTTTTGCTTAATTTGGCAATAAAGACTATTATCCACCACTTAAATAAGTTGTGATTATTTCATCCAAATCTTATACGAATAACACAATTAATTAACAAAATGATAGCTATTCAAAACTTACTATACGAAAGACGATGATGATATAGAACGTTAATTCATAATACGTTGAGTACAATTATTATTATACTCATAATACGTACAAATACTTATAGAATAATTAATATTGGCAAATAAATAAATAAATAACGACATGTGTAATAAAAGCTTTCTTTATCAAATGTGGTATCTGTTAATAAATATAAGATAAAATGTGACCTATCCACTGCAAATTTAAAATTGAAATATGATAACGAAAAAACGATACGTATGATAAAAACTCATTGAAGGACATTTAGATCGTTAGAATTCCAATATTCTCATTAAAATAGTTTGTTAGCAAGGAAATAATAGTCATACATAAATGACCCCCGATTAATTTAACGATCGCATAAAATTCAACTTTATTCACCTCTAAATCTTTTTTAAGATGTAAAACTTAATTAAATTACTTATAAAATTATCATATACCTAATTAAATCTTCCAGCACAATTTACCGAGATTATACAAAGACAATAAACGAGTAAATAAAGTAACTAAAAACTTAGCACAGATTAGACGAACAGCACAAAAATACGAGGTAACCTTCACCAAAATAATTATAATATCGAATGACAGCAATTAACTTCTCCAAGTATTAGGAATTCAGTTTAGTAAAATTATTGTCTCATAGGAATATTAAAATGCTTCTTTCAGTTATAACAACATATCAATCGAAGATTAAAGGAACTGGTTTAGATTTCTGGTTGCGCATCAGCGGTCTGTGTTTGACCTGGGTCTCGTTGCTGTGCTGCCACAGCCAGCAGACCCGACAGAAGTACTTGAAACAGGAGAACTCACGACAGAAATAGGGCCCGTTGTTGACCCCGCAGAGCGAGCACATCTCGTCCTCGAGGTAGGGGTCCACCTGGATCTTCTTGGTGAACTTGGGCGCCTTGATCTCGATGAAAGCCGCGGTCACGGCTTTGGTGAAGCTCGCGTGGTTGCTGAAGGTCACTCGCCCCGAGCCGATAGGGTACTTGAACTTATCCGTATCGATTCCGGCGTAAACGACGCCCCCGAACAAATCGTTCATAACTATCGACAAACTCTCGGCGTTTAGCATCCCATGCAGAGCGCCAACGAACACGGTCTTAGAGGGGTCGAGACGCAACGAGGGATACTTGATGAAGTTCGAATCGGATAGAACCCACGGGATAACTTGCACCTCCTTGCGGGGGTGTTTCTTACTGGTCAGCTGGAAGTAGTACTCACCCAACGAGGTCCCGTTCGAGTAATCGTGGGTGCAGGTAGACAGGAGCAGTTTTACGGATTTCTCGTTCTCGAACACGATGTAGACGTAGCCTTTGGGCGGGTACTTAGGGTGTTTGAGGTCCTTGCCGGGCCACTCCACGTAGTGGTTGCCGAAGGGTTGCAACGCGGCGGACAACGACGACTCCGTGATGTCCCAGGGGACGCCGCCGAGGAAGATCTTGGAGGAGTAGGTCGGGTTGTTGTTGTACTCGCGACGGGCGAGTTGGCCGGACCAGGTGCAGCTCGCCGGGCTCATCTGGGCGCCGCAGCGGCCCGCCCAGGTCGGCTGCGGGAATCCCTCCAAGGGGCGATCCTCTGGGCAAGAGGTGTCCGCCCATCTCATCCCTGATTGGTCAGCCCATCTTGTCGCTGATTGGTCAGCCCATCTGGTCGCTGATTGGTCAGCCCATCTCCCATTCCCCGATTGGCTGTTGCTCAGCGACAGCGCGGACAGCAGGTTCGACACGTTACGCATCTGCTGTATTTGAGCGGCGGGCGACGTTGTTGGGTAGGATAACCGCTGGGGTGGGGGGTGCGCGGTGATGGGCGTCGGGGGCGGTGCCCGGGGGGTGTTGGCCCGCTCCTCTCCGATAACGCCGCGGATTGGCCGCGGTTGCGGCGGCGTCGCGCGCTGCTTACCGCGCGCCAAAGCGCCGCAGTTGCGCGCGAGATCGGAGATACTTAGCAGATCGCTGTCGTCCGAGCTGGGGTAGTCGTCGAGATCCCCGGCGCAACTGCAGACCCCGCTGGTGTCCGTGGACACCGGGCTGTAACTCATCCTCGAGCAGTAGGCCACCGCGCTGTCGTTGGTTGGTCGCCACTGATCGCGCTCAGCAGTCGAGAACGAGACCTTCTTATTGGCTGAGATGCCGCCACTCTTCTCCCAGTCCTGCCAGTAGGATATCGGGGGGCTGACATTGTATCCGCGTTTCTGCAATGTCTGCAGGGCGCGCTCCACTTGGGAAAGCAGATGGGGCGAGATGTGCTGCTTGTTCGCTATTGGTTGCTTGGGGGACTTACCGCGGTTGGTTGGCCCAATAGGAGTGGAGGTGAGGTACTGGGGGGCGCGTTTGTCGCCGTGGTCGCTGCGATTGCGCGGCTCTGGACTGGCATAGAGTTGCGCCCTCGTTTGGTCGGGGCTGGAATGGGTAGCCAATCTTGTATCCGCGACTGGATAAACTTTAGCTCCACTTAAATGTGCCGCCATGCTAAATATAAAAATAACTTATATTAAGTAAAGTGAATAGGAATATAAAATATTTCTGGATTATGCAGTAAAACTTTCCATAAATAAGATCACTTTTTCTGGAGTGAAAATTTGTAAATTAAGTAAAAACAAACTCCATAAATAAAATCACTTTTTCCGGAGTGAAAATTTGTAAATTAAGTAAAAACAAACTAAGTAAGTAAAAACAATAATTATTTCTATAAAAAATAAAAATTCTGATAATACATTTTTCATGAAAGACTATAAAAAATAAAAACAATTTATATTCCAAAAGTTAGATTAGATAGTCTCTGGCCGTCTGGTAGGCTATTCTTACACACGATTACATTACACTGGAGATGGAATATAAAAGGATTCGTAATTATTTGACTTGCCTAAAGTTGTCTAAATTAATGAAGACTTACCTTTTTAGTTGAATGGCGTAACAGCTTTACTGGTTTAAAGGTGGAAGAAGGACACTAATAACGGTGTGATAAAAGAAAATAAAATACACTAGACAGAACTTTGTTTAAAAGGAACAATGCTAATGTTCGGATAGTAATTTAGATTTATATGGCTTTTAATTGCTGGTTAACCTTCGACACAGATGCAACCTGATTGGTTAATCTGAAAATTAGACAGCTTATTTATTGGCTGCAGCAGAGTGGATTCCATCGAGGGGTTGTTGTTAGCCATTTTATTCAGTACCTACTTTCGCCTAATATTGCTTTCATATCGTATATGGAGAATAATTAATCTAAAAGTTTCTTTATTGACACCAATACTACAGTATATTGTTTTTGTTTATTGTCAAATAAAATGGTGCCATCACCTCGAACATTGTTTCAGGCGAACAAATAATACGGCATGTTTGTCTACATCAGGTAATGATATATTGTGAGGCGAGCCATGAAGTTCGCGGAGCCTTAACGAACTGACACTGTTTCGGGTGGGTCAACGTTTGCAAATAGTTGTCGTCGTTGATTTTGACATGCTAATAACTTTGTCGGATTTAAAATTAATTGTCGATTTGTAGGCATCAATGAGACCAAAAGATGATATTTTCGTGAGACTTACAGACACAATCAATTCAATAGTCTCTCGCTAGGGGGCTGCGTGTCTAAACTTTGAATCGAGATGAAATTTAGCAATTGTCTGCAATTGTTCAGTTTGCCTCCTAGAATGCGAAATGTCCACAATGCTTATTCATTCCATGAGGCAGCCAAACCACAAGATTTGTGCACTGGCTGTTCCTTACGGCGAAAACAATGTCCTGCAAAGCGGAGGCGGCTTCTAGTGTCAAGCTTGGGGAACAAATGAGACACCTCCAATGTTACCGTATATAGTGTCTGGTTGGAGATGTGTGCATTGCTAAAGTGTCAGATTTGTTCTAGAAACAACCGGCGCTTTTGTGAAGATATAAATACTGTAGGTCCTCAGTTCTCCAGTATGTCACTAAATGGCGAATTGTCTGTATGTGAAATATAACCTTCCCCATTTCCTAACCTTAATCGATTTAGGAGGCTGATTTATATACTTGAGAGCATGCAACGTCTTTATGAGGGATTTTTTTATAGGTCTGCAGTTCTCCTGTCTGCAGCTAGAGGGAGAAATTCATGATCAGATCATAGAAACTTTGTCTCAATTCCATTTCGTTATTTGTTATCAGTTCAACCTGAAACGCGGCAGATATACAGTAGGCTACTTGCTAGACCATCTAAACTCCACAGGCTACGTCTTTGTAGGGACGCTAATCCATCTGCAGTACTGCAGTTACTCAGTCTACCGATAGTGGGCTAAAATGAAATGAACACCTTCAGCCATTTCGTATTATTGTTTATAAGCACCAAAAACGATAGTACGCATGTGATGGGATTAGTCCTACAATTGCGCCAATAAAAGATAAGTTATTTTCGGTAAAATAAACTTATCAATCGAGGTTAAGACCCCTAGATCCCTTCCTATAATAAATATATAATAACAAACACCTCGAAAAATACAGCTTGCCAACACATTGTTACTATCAATAATAAAAACTATAGTTGCGTTACCACGAATGATTTGTAACCAGTTGTATCTTGATCAGCGACCTTAAAACCAGTATAGCTTCAGAAATATTTATTTATAATTTATTAAGAATTATTTATTACCAGAAAGATTTATAACTAACTCGTAATCAGCGACCTCGGAATCCCGTAAAAAACCTTCCGAATTATCAAACCAAACACAAAATCTTTTAGTTTGACATTTTTGTACTTGTACGTTTCGTCCTGGGTGACCAAAATATCACAAAAAGTGATGGTTGAATTGGTTTTAAAATGACCTAAAATCTAAAACCGGGCCAATTTTTAGTAAATCAAATAAATAGGGTTAAACGGTCTACAGTTGTTACCCAGTCTGCCCCTAGAAGGTAAACGTTATTAGGGAATCTCTACTGCATCTGCAGTTTTTTTCCCGATTCTTACGGGGCTATAAAACTCATGTTCACCCCCCCCCCCCCCCTGTGATAGTGTCATTTTAAATACTATTTGAAAATGTGTTGTTACGTTGAAACACTCAACGCGCGTTCATTAGCTGCACACTTGATATTGGTATCACCAATCAACGCAATATCGGAAATGCTGTTCTGAAGGCCTAATGGCATTATACAGGCACTCTACACTCTACAGGCAGTTCTACACACTTCAGCAGCATGGGAAGGTAAGTCGTAAAGTTTGAATTAATCTAGTTAATCCTTTACCAGCAATATGGTTTAAGGTAGCAAGGTGAGGTGTATGTATGTGCTCTGTGGATTTACGTGTTAAAAGAAACACAAATCGTATTGTAGCGGAGCAACAACTTATAGAGATGGGTTTCGGCAAGTATACATACATATACAGTAAGTGCTTCAGTAGGCACTGTAGGTAGTAAAATAATCTTACCTGATGCTGTACTGTACTACCAATATCGGCATTGTGCATTGCAGCTGCATTATTAATATATCATACATATTAATAATGCTGTGCCGGCTTGTCGACAAAATTGCACCGCCACAACTCCCTATCACCCATGACATTTGCCAGATCATCCGCATCTTCAAGGCCATTGTCCTTAAAGATGCGTCACAAGAAAGCCATGAGCTGTCCACCATGCTTATTCACTCCATGAGGATGCCAAAGTACAAGATTATGCACTGGCTGATCCTCAAGGCGAAAGCCATGTCCTGCTAAGCGGAGGCGGCCCCATTCCAGTGTCAAACCTGTGAGGATTATTGAAACACATCCAATGTTGTTTAGAGTCTGATTGGAGATGTGTTCATTTTACTTGACGCAATGAACCCGGGGCAGCATTCTTGTGAATGTGCCATCCAGAGATTTGGTGTCCTCAGCAGTTAGAGCCCAGCATGGACTCCCATATAAGAGTAAAGGGGGCGATTTGTGCCTTGGATGAAAGGGGTTCCCTTGTACTTCCCTATAAATGTGTAAGTCACAATCACTACCTTCATTGCGTAGGAGATAAAATTTAATATCCTTGATTACAATGTAATCAATTTCATATCGTGATCATTTCATTAAAAATAGTCACCAAAATGTGTAAACCAAGTTAAATTACAACACAGTATTGTTGCAAGGCGACTGACTACAGTATTAGGAGCGTCATTCAAAATTATTGACAGATGCACTTAGCCCTCGGGTTAAATAACCGGGAAAGGGAGTTGAGTTACTACTACTAGGTCGAGCGAGCACGGACAGTGGAAATGAGGTCTTTCCTGACTTCCACTATTTCCATAGTTGTCGAAATTTCGTTTCTCTTAAGTGCAGTATACCTTTCAAGTTTATATGTTATAGCCGGTCGTCTACGGCTACGCTTTGCTTGTGTTGGTTGCCAAAAAGTAGATCTGTTATGACATCGTCCTTACTAAATGTGCGATTGATTGGAACTAAGTTCGTTCGACCGCTGATACAGGTGGTATTGTACCATAAATCTCGTACCATAAATGTGATGTCAGCTGATGTTTAGGGCTGCCCTTAGTAGACTAGTGTAACAACCATTAATTTGTTGCTCCGGTGATTTCGTCAGTGTCCTGGTCTCACCCCCGTATAAAAATACACTTTCCACTGTGGCTCTAAAAAAAACTTGGTCTTCAGGTGCCTTGAGAGGTCTGATCTCCCGATGATATCCATTTTTGATAGAACTACACCATGGCCAATGCCTTTGCTTTCCTAACTTCTATGTATTTTTTGCTGCTCTCTATCCATCTCACAAGTAAGGGAAAAATGCATCAAAATTAGCACCACTCGCTCGTTAAAAAGGAGATCTCGGGACGGCTCGAACACGGTATATAGTCCCCTAGATAACCGCAAGAAGTTTCAACCCTAGGTACCAAGTTCGAGCCCCATATATTAGGATTTATATATATAATTCACTCCAATTAATTTATTAATATAAACTATCATATAACTGGACTGGACGCTGCAATTGATGCGGATTTATCAAAGGAAGTTCTCCAATACAAAATGCAAAAAGTAAATTGTCTATGCCCAAGAGTAATGTAATGATTTGTAATCCAGGAATAAGCATCCTGGAATGAGAAATATAGTTCGAGGTTGTGGGTCACAAATCTCACAATGAATAAAATGATATAAATTGCAGCATCTTATACGTTGTTCATATAATTTTACAACTAAATAATAATTATACAACAACAACAACAAGCTACGACTATTTCATTACAGTCCAAATATAAATAATATATACAAAATAAATGGTGTAACTAATAATATAAACTAATTATCAAGGTATTTTCTATATCGTGTACTACCAACCAACAGTACCGGTATACACAGGTAGGTTATATATCTGTAGGCCTGCCGCTGTACCGCGCTACAGGTATATCTGTATATGGCACTATGGTGGTATGGTACCCGGGCCGGTATACAAATTTGTATAGGCCTAATGTAATCTTGTCTATACTTAGCAGAGCACAGTACAGCAGTAGGCTACAGACGGACAAATACCTGAATACCGGTAGGTCTATCACTATCAGTCAGTCAGTCTATACAAACAAATAAATGCCATAATATACCGATATCAATCCTACCCTACCTGCCCTACTGATATAAGATAAGTTCTTCACAGCTTCATGTCTTAGCCTAACTTTTCATCTAAAAAAACACTAACATATAGCAAGAAACATCTCTATTCCAGTAGGCTACAGCAGTACCACGTACTAGTATAGGCTGATAGGTATTAAGCAGTTTAGTTAGAAAGTTCAAAGTTAGACATCATTCTCATATTTCTTGGGATCCTTTCGTTGCAACCGCTTGTGTTCGCCATCAATGTAACGGTACAAGAAGTAACTACAAATAAAAGTCGGACCCATTGTCGGAAAGTGCCACTTTAAATTCCGGACCGACATTGCCATGTAGTTGGAGAAGTAATGTCGGAAGCTTCGAGTCTGGGTGGAATCCAACCAGAACTGGGTGACGTGTTTCATGTCGGTGCAAATGTTGCCCAGTTGCAACCCAACCAGTCGGTGGGCGCCCCCATCACTCAAATTTGGTACGGTTAATTTCATAATTGTGTTCGTTTATGTGGTTTACTCGCCGGACCGGACAGCAAACAGACAGCTGGACAGACAGACAGTGGACAGAGCTGTAGGCGTAGGACTGTCAGACTGTGAACTGGACAGCAGCAGACAGAATGTGGAATTATACCGGTAACTGGGTAATAGAACACTGGAACAGCAGAACATAATTAATTACCGGTAAGCCACCTGCCTGCCTGCAGTCCTGTCTGCATGTGACAGTGTGCAGTGTGTTTTGTAGTTTGCAGAGTTTTTAAACCTACTTATGCTGTTCTGTACTTACTGACTTCAGGACTTTACTGCTTTATGCTGTTATGGGATGGATGGATAGATATACAGCAGTACAGCTGTACAGATATACAGTATTACAGTATTACAGTACGGTATGTACATTACACCCTCTCGGCTCGAACCGGGAAACTGTTGAACTTATGGTGTCTGAAGGTCACTCAAAATCTAAATTTTTGTCTTATTATTGATACCTACAAATTTTCAAATCGACAGCTTTTAAAATACAACAAATTTATTTAGCATGTCAAAATCGTAACTACAGCAGCGACGACGACAACAACAACTACTCTACAAACGACGACAAGAACAACTACTGTACATATTTGCAAAAAATTACCGACCCCACCCCTGATGCCACAGTATGTCAATTCGATACGGCTCGCTAACTTCGTTGCTCGCCCCCATATTAATCGTTTAGTTGGGCAGACACGCTCTCGGTATAAGTACTTCGTTGCGGTGGCTGACCTTTGCCAATGAATTAATTTTTATTTTTTACCGCTACTACTACTACTACTATAATCGTCCTGCTGCATTGAAAACTCCGCACATGCTATGCCGCGCAGCGTAACAAACAATTTTGCCACCACCACCATACAATCTCAAATTGGCAAGCCCAATGCAGCGTGCATTAAGAATGCTCTGCCGGCTTATCAACAAAGTTGCACTGCCACAACACCCTATCCCCCATGACTTTCGCGAGATTATCCGCATCTTCAAGACCAGTGTCCTTGAAGATGCGTCTCATGAAAGTCATGGGCTGTCCACCATGATTATTTTCTCCATGTGGCTTTCCAAAGCAAAGATTGTGCACAGGCTGGTCCTCATGGCGAAAACAATGTCCTGCAAAGTAGTAGTACAGTAGTAGCAACCCAATGTCCCCACGACGTCAGATACGCATCGACGACTTTGTAGCAACGAACTGGCTACCACTCAGAGAAAGCGTGCAGCAAATAACACTTACTGTATAACCGAATTTGAGTCAATTGCGCGAAATGAACGCAAACACAAAATAAATTCTAGTTTTTTTAATTTAAAATTGGTTTAAATTAATTAAAAACATGAAGGGAATGGAACAGGTTACAGTGGCGGTGTTTTCTAACCATAAAACAACAAACTATACATTATTTCACTTGCGGTCAATTTGCGCTGAAGATCACTATTTTCACTTGCGGTCAAGTTGCGCCACTATCTGCCGAATTTACACTGGGATTGCACCAATGTACTTACAAGACCTGTTTACGTTCTCCCAAACACAATCACGACTACGGCGTAGACGTCCAAAACTTTGGAACACGCTCCCGAACGAAATCACAAAGTCCCCATCACTGGAGTCCTTCAAACATACTGTAGGGTTATTATTATTATTATTATTATATTATTATTTGCTTGGAGACACCGCTGTCGAAGCGTATTTTTTACATATATTATATATTTTTTACGTATATGTTAGCGTAAGAAGCGTATAAATAAAACTGCACATAATAAAATAAAACAGGAGAAAGTTGAACAGTGTATAAAACAAAACGACTTATACTATGGCACCATATTAAAATAAGGTGAAAAACGAAATTAAAATACGCTAAAATATTATTACATGTTAAAATAAAAGTGTAGATGGCTAAAAAGAGTTGAACTCAGATAGAACTAATGATATGAAAAATAGAAAATAATTAGAAATTGGCATAGTTACAAATTGCGGTCAAATTTAATCCAATTGTTAAAATCGCACACATAAATATGGCGTTTGAACAATTCAACTGAGGGGGCAGTCACTGCAACGTAAGGTAGATTGTTCCAAACAGGCACAACACGATTTGTAAATGAGTTCTGCACCGCAACAGTTCTGCAATGTCCCTGCTGCAATTTGTAAGGATGCCCCCTCAGTCTTATTCAAGATGAATTTACATTTACAAATAAATTATTAGATTCTAGTGAAATAAAACCATTGAGTATTTTAAAAACAGTAATTTTTTCAATATGAACTCGTCTAAGTTCTAGTGATTGTAAATTCAAAATTTTTAGCCTTCTTAGGTAACAAGCATCAGTATCTAAATAGCACCGGTGGAATAACCTACGGGTAAAATATCTTTGGACCGACTCAAGCTTGTCTGTTAGGCCAAGAAAAGGTTTTGAATTACAAAAAGGGTTCCATATTGCACTACCATATTCTAAAATTGGCCTTACATACACTTTATAGGCAAATAAAATAGCTTCACAGTCGTTAGTAGAAAAACACCTAAATAAACAATTAATTACTTTATAGCACTTTTTAGTTAATAAATCAATGTGATTTGCAAAATATAACTTACTATCAACTTCTACTCCTAAATCACGGAAAGATGACACATTTTCAAGTGCATAGTTTTTAATTAAATACATTGCATCTGGTACATCTGGCCGCTTTGCAGGACATTGCTTTCGCCGTGAGGAGGACCAGCCAGTGCATAATCTTGTACTTTGGCAGCCTCATGGAGTGAATAAGCATGGTGGACAGCCCATGACTTTCTTGAGACGCATCTTAAAGGACACTGGCCTTGAAGATGCGGATGATCTAGCAAATGTCATGGGTGATAGGGAGTTGTGGCGGTGCAATTTTGTCGATAAGCCGGCACAGCATTCTTAAAAATGCAGCTGCAATGCAGCATGCCGATCCTAGTAGTATTAGTAGTAGTAGTATCTGGTACATTAGAACTTCCTACAGTAAGAACTTTACATTTATGCTTGGCCACATTAAGTTGCCATACATCTGACCAATCAGAAAAGGCGACTAAATCTTCCTGTAATCTATATCGACCATTAGGTTAATCGAAACTGGAAAAATGTTTAGTGTCATCAGCATACAAACGTGTATTAGTATATGAAGAAAATATATCAGGTAAATCATTTATGTATAAAATAAACATAAGTGGCCCGATACACGAACGAACCTTGTTCTAAAGGCTTTTGCGGATATAACTGATCATTTTTCTCCGCAATGAACTGTTTAGTTGCTTTAGTGGACATAACAAGCCATTTTTCCCGCACAGTACTGTGTAGGTGTTTTAGCGGACATAAAAAGCCATTTTTTCTGTATGTGTACTTTAGCGGACATTACAAGCCATTTTATGCCGCAATACGCCAAATACTCTTAACACAGTGTAATTCAGATGACGAAATCTATCAGCTGATTTAATGTCGATGTGGAGCTTTCTTAACTCTCTTTGTTCGGCTCACTCGACCAATCAGAGCGATTTTCATTTTATTTGCACAGAAGCCTACGGGAAATCGCGCAATGCATGACGGTCTTTGTTTACCTTTTCCTGAGCCCCAGAACATCGGCTTTGGAATTATTCTGAGTTTCAGACTTTAGCCAAACATTCGACGGCTTTGATTATAGGAACGTATAACTGTTATCAAACCAAGTCACGCAGTGTCAGACTCAAATCACCTTACATACCTGTCCTACCGCATTATTTTACTTCTGTTTGCTGTTGGTTATTAATTGTTAGAAGTTGATGGATATGTTGTTATATTTGGAGAATATCGATAAATAATCATAAAACCCCAATCTTCTTGATATACTGAAGGTTAGAGAGACCGGTTACCTGTAGCAATTGCGACTTACATTATAGTGGTTTTGGAGTGAATTGAATGCTATTTCATAATCCCTACATGTGTCAGTTACTATTCTCCTTATATATGATCAAATTTAGTGAAGGTCGGCAGCTCAGTGTGCAGCAGTGTGCGGTAGTGTGCATGAGTGTGACAGATAACAAAGCATTTCCTAAAGAATGCGCTTTATACGAAAATCATTAGCCATCCCGTTGTGTTTAGTGTAAGTCATAACTCTGTTTACATACTTAGAGCGCCACGTCCTAAAGGAACTGTTAATATTTCCCGAAAGTAAATAATATTTGTCAGAGATTATATATTAACGATCAATCGAATAGTACAGTAAGTCTACACTGCAATAAGGTCAGAGGCTCCGAATCCAGTCTCCCTTAACTGTGGGTGAATGGTCGCGCATAGGCTGGCTTCGGCTAATGTAACTTTATATCTTATATGCAACAAATACTTGTTATAGGCTAAAGTCGATTTATAAACTAGAAGACACCTAAAATTAGCGGGTTAAACTGCTAAAGGTCTAAAAGCGCGAACAATAACAGTTATTTTAGTTTCTTTATTGCAACGTAGGCAATAAAGTCGAAAGTACCGGTCGACCGGTAACCTGTAGGCCTAACTACCTAACCACCCGAACCGGTACTTACAGCAGTACAGGTACAGCAGTATTATTCGATTTTGGTAATTATATACCGGTAGGTCTTGATATTTAATCCGGGACTGCAGCCCTGGTTTTTTATTGGGATTTTACTTATTTCTGTCAGTTTTATTTATCTGTAAGTTAATATTGAGCAGAAGGCGTGTAAGCCTGCTCAGATTGTACAAGTAATTTGTAGGCTGGATTGTTGTCTGGCTGTTGTCAGGTCCGAAGAGATTGCAGTGTGTGTAGAGTGTATGTCCGATAAAATACTAGTTAGGAAGGTGGGGGCATCCAGTGTTGTAAGGTTAATCCCCTCCGAAAGAATAAGTCGTACTACTCGATTAGAACGCATACTAACTAACCATTTCGGAGTCTGCATATACTGTAGTTTATTTAGGCTTGATAGTAGTCTGTCAGCATTTGGTTTGTATTTTGTTTGTGTAGTCTGTACGGGTAGCGTAATATTTATTATTCAGAGTTTATGCGATTATTCGCAACATACACAACCCCAAGTTTATTCCTACAGTAATTGTGCTTGTTATACATACCGTTATAGTTAAATTAACCCCGGTACTACATCAGGGCTGTTTGGCGTAGGTAAAGACTGGTGATTTTATGCTCTAGTCACTCCAGCAGATACTACTAGGATCGGCATGCTGCATTGCAGCTGCATTTTTAAGAATGCTGTGCCGGCTTGTCAACAAAATTGCACCGCCACAACTCCCTATCACCCATGACATTTGCTAGATCATCCGCATCTTTAAGGCCAGTGTCCTTTAATATGCGTCTCAAGAAAGTCATGGGCTGTCCACCATGCTTATTCACTCCATGAGGCTGCCAAAGTACAAGATTATGCACTGGCTGGTCCTCACGGCGAAAGCAATGTCCTGCAAAGCGGAGGCGATTTTGTTCTAGTGTCAAGCTTGGGGGAACCAATGAGACACCTCCAATGTTATATAGTGTCTGGTTGGAGATGTGTGCATTGTACTTGACACAATGAACCCGGCGTAGCATTCTTGTGAATGTGCCATCCAGAGATTTGGTGTCCTCAGCAGTTAGAGCCCAGCATGGACTCCCGTAGAGGAGTACTGGAACTACTGCTGCTCTAAATAATCGGACCTTAAGTTTCCGATTAATTCTCGGTGACTTCCAAATCCTGGAAAGTCTATTCAAGGCTGCCCATGCCTTTCCCTTACGTATTCGAAGGTCCTCACCTGACTTCCGGATCCATGATCCCAGGTAACAGAAGTCGTCCACATGCTCAAGCATACCATCCTTTGAGCTTATGCTCATCCGATCAGAGACTTGCTGAGGACTTTCAAAGTTAACTGTCAGAATTTTGGTCTTTCTGGAGTTAATAAAAAGACCAACACTAGAAGCAGCATGTTCTAATGAGCTGAGGAGCCGTTGGGCTCCCTCTAATGATTCTGAGAGTACTCCTAAGTCATCAGCAAAGTCTAGATCAGTTAGGTACTTGGCAGGATTTCCTCGACTTCTGGAGCCAGTAGGTGGAGTTATCATCACCCCATCATCATTATAATGATCTAAGGACATGCGTAGAACATAGTCAACCACAATAATGAACAAGAATGGTGCAAGTGTGTCTCCTTGGAGGACGCCCCATAACACTTCAAATGGTTCTGTGTCACCATCAACAGTAGACACAAATGTTGTCGAACCATCGTATACTGATCTGATTGCTGCAATAATTTCATCAGGAATCCCATATAATGAAAGTATGCTGAACATACGTGAGCGAGAGACTGAATCAAAGGCCTTGAAGAAGTCAACAAAGATAACAGCCAGATGCCTGTCTTTCTTTTTTGATAACTCTTCAATTATCCTTCTAAGTGCCAAAATGGGCTCCATGGTCCCACGACCTTTACGGAACCCATTCTGATTTCCACGGAGCAGTCTCTCAATGGGATCCCTGATGCGATTTAATAGAATCCTATTGTATAGCTTTGCAGCAATCGAGATCAATGAGATTCCCCGAAAAGAACCATAGAGTGTTAGGTTGCCTTTCTTGGGAACAGGCACCAACTTATTTGTTTTCATTTCTTGTGGGACTCTTGTTGTTCGGTACATGTCTACTATGATGGGATAGATGAGCTTTAAACACTCAGGTATTTTAAAGACCTCAGGGGGAACACCATCTACTCCACTGGCACGATTGGTCTTAATGCTCTTTGCAGCAGTCTTCACTTCTGCAAAGGAGATATCGCCAATGGGAATATCTGGGAGTACAGACTCAGACACTTTTACTTCTATAAAGTTATCAGGCAATACCCTGTCATTATTGAGGAGCTTTTCAAAGTGGGCTTTCCAACCATTGAGGCGATCGGCTGGTGATTCAGCCTTAACCTTGGTGGTTGGTTGGCTTTTCCGCCCAGTAAGCAGATTGATCGATTTCCATGCCTGGGATGATTGCCTGCTGTCGTCAGCATCATTGATGGCATCAACCTGTTGGTTTATTAGCTCCTGTAGATTAGCAGAGTACTGCCTGTTCAGGGACCTAGATGCAGCCTTAGCTGCATTCTTGGCCGCTGTAGTCTGTTTGAGTCGGGACTCTTTCTGCGCCTTATGAAGGTCATTTCGGCACTTCTGAATTTTGTTGTCAGTCCAGGGGGCCCTTTTCCTGTTTCGAGGGTATACAGGAACTGTTTCTGCAGCTGCTAACTTAACTGCTTCTGTAAAGGCAGTATAGCCCTCACAGTGATCTGCCGCCTCAGAGGCAAGAGCCTCATACCTGTTGCTCAGCTGTAGTGTGAAGCTGTATCTCACACTTGGCTGTTGCAACAGAGAGGACCAGTCATGCCGCGGCAAGGCAGATTTCGTTGTTCTGCTAGCACGCAGACTAAGTCTTACCTTGGCCACAATAAGGCGGTGATCACTGGAGAAGGGTCGAAGTGTAAATGCATTACAGTCTTGTATAGAGCTCCTGTATTTCCTACGAAACAGAATATGGTCTATCTGGGACTTGTGACCACTGGGTCCACTATGAGTCCATAGCTTTCCATTTCGCTTCTTGAACTGGGTTCCAGCCGAAAACAATCCATTTCCAGAGATAAAATCCTGAAGATGGACAGAATTTCGGTTAACACTATTGCTATAGACCCAGGGCGATGTAGGTGATTGATGCAGACTTGCATTAAAGTCTCCCAGGAATGTTAAGAATGCATGCTGATCCACTCCATCAGTAGCTGCTTTTAGATTGTGGTAGAAATTTTCCACCTCCTCTACAGGGGCAACACTAGTTGGAGAGTAGCACACAATCAGAACCACCTTAGGAAAGTTCTTAGCCAGTCTTCCAGAACATGAGAAGTGGCAACGGATGATGCGGTTAGAGATTTGGTCTATTTTGTCCAATGCTGCATGTGCAGTTGGATTCATCAATAGACCAATTCCACCATTGCCACTATCATCTGCTGATACCAGCAGATACCGTGGTTCTTTTAGCTGTACAAGTATTTTTAACTGCTGGTTATTTGTTCTATAAGTACTTGTACCTAATTTAGGGTTTAGTGTACAGTGCTTTCCGAAGGTAATTAGTGTGTAGGCAGTATATTTGTGTTGTAAAGTGGTTAATAGGCACGTTAGCTAAGGTTGGCTGCGGTAATTAACTTCTAGGTAGGGACATTCCGGGTACATAACATAGTACTTATAGAGCTGTAAAGCTAGAGACTATAAGTCGTCAGACGGTGGTAATTTCTTATCTAGACAACGCAATATATTTACTACTGCTTTATTATTTTCAAATACCGTAGTTTCCTGTCCGTTTGTAAGAACCAGAAATTCTAACCCCTTGTTAGGCTGGTTTGTAGATTTCCTGTAAAATTACCCCTAAAAATTTGTACGTGTAACTTTTGTGTTTATTTAGAGATTGTAATCTCACACAGTAATTGTACGTAATTTGTAGTAATAAGTAACTTAGTAAATTAGAATTATTTGTTTTAGTGTCCAATAAGTAGCACTCCACTGAGAGCGCTCAGCTTCTGTGAAGTGACTCCTTACCTAGAAATAATAACATTTATTTCAAATATTGTAACAAAAACCCATTAAACGGGTATATATATATTATAAATCAACTCAAGCCGATTTATAAAATAGTAGGCCTGTCATCCATCAATTAGGTCTTAATATCAGTTGGACTACTGCTTAAATAACGGTAATAAAGTAATGTAAAGTAACCCTAAAATTCAGAAATTCAGTTATTATAAAATAATTGAAATACCGGTATTTACGATAGGCTTATTATATTTATCTCTATAAATTTAAGCTGAAAATATATACCGGTATTCTGTAATTAATTCTAGTCTATAATTATACTTATATATACTATAAGTGGAACTGTATACTGGTATTCACAGTAGGCTTATTATATATTTATATATATTTGTGCTGAAATTATATACCGGTATTCTGTGACGAACCCTAGTCTGTAATAATACTTATATTATATGTTGTAGTATAATATATTGTATATATCACGTTACACTGAGTAACGATATCGGTAATTAATTACTAGGCTTATAGTTGATACTGAATTACTAGACTTGCTTTAACTGTAGTTCTAGCAGTAAGCATTCAACTGTACAAACAAACATGGCTGACACAAAGCAAAACCTGTCAGACAGTCTCCTAGATACAACAATCTGTGATCCAGATAGGAGTGCGGAACGTTTGAGACCGAAGTTCAACTCCCCTCCTACTGTAAGAAAGGTCATCCCTCCAGTAGTAGTATCAGACCCTAGGCTAGTAAAGCACCGTAGGTCTATCATAGGCACTCGGGCTCAAGTCAAGCGTGACCAAGAGGCAGCTGTTAAACAGCAGCAACACTCGAGCCGAGAACTTATTTCTCAGCGGCGCGATAGCTCCAGTAGTTCAGATACTGTAGAGTTGACACCCGAGCGCGGAGCAAAGATGGCAGATGCAGTTTATTCGGATCCACTTCTCATTCTTCCTGAAGCCGTACTGCGATCGACCAAGGACAGTTATGCGGGATACACGAAGGAGGAACTGAAGTCTATTGTTGAGACGCAATGGAACTTCCCTGGACCCGGACTCCCGTTTAACTTATCGGAAGCTGCCTGGGAGGACTTATACAGAATGGGAGTGGTAAGGGACACTAGAGATCCAGCTGTGTGGAAGAGGTCGGCAGCAGGATATGTACAGGGATTCTTCAGCTCTTTGGAGCGATTAGAGGAACAACTGTTTCAACAACCCCAAGGACCTCAAGAGCAGGGAGAGCTGCTTTATCAAGTTCGAGAAAGAATTCTAAGAATCAGACTAATCCTATCGGCCTTTGAGGAAGCTTCGAAAAGAAGCCAAGACACGTCGTTGCAAGTTGCCGTAAAGACTTGGTTCCAGCGGGTGGGTCTCAAAGTTCAAGGAACGGCCCAGTGGAAAATTCAGCTGGCTGAGCGCTCAACCCACGGAGAATCAACAGACGCTACCTTTTATCAAGTGGAAAGCGAAGCGACAGCAGAGAAACCTCAGAAGAAGGACGCTATTGACATCTATCTGTCGGACTATCAACGATTTCTAGGTGACGAAGAGTTAAGGAGACGGCTGGCTGGACTTATTCCTAATAGTGAAGGAGCCAAGTTTGTGTTGGACGCAATAGATGCGGAAATGTTAGCTGCGAACCAAGCTAAATTTGATGAAAGCATCCGCATTGCTAGGGTCCAAGAAGAACATGTAAAGAAAAAACGTATAGAAGACAGAAAGACAGCAGCAGCGGCAGAGGCAGAAGTTGAAAGAAAAGCTGCAGCGGCAGCGGCAGAGGCAGAGGCTGAAAAAAAAGCGGCAGAAGCGGTAAGAAAAGCGGCAGAAGTGGAAAGGAAAGCGGCAATGGCAGCGGCAGAAGCGGAAAGAAAAGCGGCAGAAGTGGAAAGGAAAGCGGCAATGGCAGCGGCAGAAGCAGAAAGAAAAGAGGCAGAAGCGGAAAGAAAGGTAGCAGCGGCAGAAGCGGAAAGAAAAGCGGCAGAGGCAGTGGCAGAAGCAGAATGGAGGGCGTCTGAAGAGACCACCCAACTAGAGTTGGAAAATCTTCAAGAGAAGCAAGACTACATAGATAAACAGAGAACAGCTAGTCAGTGGCAGATGATAAGTCGATCTACTCCCAGCCCAAGAGACAGGGATTTACATCATCTGATGAAGGTGATACAACAGATCCTGAAGGCGGAGGAAATAGATCTCGTCTCAGCAGGCGTAGAAGAACGCCCCACCGTCAGAAATTGCCTAATTTGCCCCCAGCTGTGAGAAGGCAACTAGCTAGCACAGACTTAGATAGTACAGAACCCACAGACCAAATTATTAGAGTAAAAAGACTCCCTACTATAGTAGATGAGCCTGAAATAATTAGGCCTGTTCTTGAAGCCACCCCCTCTGTGATAGAGACCCCTGTACTTCCAGAACCCAACTCTAAATTCCCTTTGCATAGCACTAAACGACCTGTGCCCAGTAGAACAGTCCCTGAGACAATTCATGTCCTGGACGCCGAGCGAGACATCAACGCTTTATCGCCCGTCGTCCCTCGTCTACCCGCTACTATGTTGGCGGCTCCCGCTTCGGCGGTCGAGTGGGTGGATGAGGAACGGCGGGGGAAGGATCTCCTGCTCGGGCAGATGCAGTAGACTGTTCAACAGTTCAAGGGAACAGTAAGGGAAAGTAGGTTAGAGTTGCAAGAAGTGCAGCAGAGTATCGCGTTAGAACGCGATAAATTAGTAAATACACAAAGGGGTATAACACCACCCCCTGTAACAATGTGTCAACCTGTTAGGTCTGAAGTATTTCATGCGCAAGGTGTGGAGCCTACACGCATCTATACTGCTAGTGAAGTAGAAACTCCTATAGTAAACCCTATTAAGGGTAATTATAAACCTGTTGACAATGATATTCCATATAGACCAGATCATAATCCGAGAAATTTATATACCGATAACTCGATATTAAATAACAAGATGGCCCAAGAAAGTTTTACGCGTCAAAAGGGTAGAACCGAAGCCCGTCAAGCGTTAAAAGTGGGAGAGATCGTCAAGTTCAATGGAGATGAGATGAAATGGTTACCTTTTAATGAATATTACAAAGATAACATACAGAACTCTGTACTATCTAACGGAGAGAAACTTAGATTCCTCATCGAGTGTTTGGAAGGACCTCCCAAGTTAATGGCGTTAAAGTTTATTGGACATCCAGATGGATTAAGACAAGTTTGGGATACACTAAACATCAGGTATGGTAATAGGACAAACATAGCTAGGTATTTGTATGCAAAATTAGTAGCGCCCCGAAAGTTCCTTAGCAGCGGGATTATAGAGTTTTCCGATGAGATTCAGGAGATCTGTAGACAACTAGATTGGTTAGGTAAGTCTCATGAATATCAGAGTTCCATGGTTATTGGAACCGTAGCCTCTACTTTGCCCAAGGGTGGAGTAGGTACTCGCTGGGACAAGAAAGTGCTCTATATGATGGACCAGCAACAAAGAGACCCTACCATGGCTGATCTCATGTCATTCTTAAATGGAGAGGTAAGATTACAGCTACTAAAGCAATCCCGAGAGAAGAGAGAAAATAAGGTAATTGAAAAACCCGTTTCTAGGAGAAAGGTCACCCCAGTGTGTTATACAGATGACGGCGAAAGCCAAACCTCTCAAGAAGTGAACAGCGGGAAAGACACCGAAAGATCTTACTATGTCAACAAGGCACCCAAGGATGTAAGTAAATTTAAGTCTCGAACCAGTGACAGGAGAGAACAGACAACAAAAACTCCTCCCACGTCTCCTAAGAGAATTCAGGGAAGAAAGCCCGAGGAGAGAACAAGTGTGCACAACACTACCCAAGGTAAAGTAAGTAACATCAAACCAAAATGTGCGTTTTGCGACGGGCCCCACCGTTTAAGTGTGTGTGATGAATTCTTAAAGAAATCCCTAAAAGATAGACGCGAAGTCATGTGGGATAAGCGGTTGTGTTATAATTGTCTCATACAAGGACACCAATGGCGAACCTGTTACTCCGACGCAAGGTGTGCTAAGTGCGGCGCGAAACATCATATCTTATTGCACACCGAATTCGAAAGAAACAGCCCGAGTCAGGTAAGCGAGTCCGAACTACATGTCCAATTCAGTGATGTGAATGACACTGACCACAGTTCTGAGATGGAAGGATTTTACACGGACGAATTCTCCGACGAAAACGAATCCTGTTATCTAATAAACACCGCAGTGTATCGAGCACTTACGTATGAGACTGAAACCGATAGTGAGCTCCCCCTAACTATTCCTGACCGACAACCATCTTGGAAAGCGCCAACTTCCAACGTAGGAATCCGAGAATTTCCCGTAGTGCAGTTGAGAGTCGACGGGTTAAAAAAGAGCTATATAGTGAACGCCCTCCTTGACTCCGGCAGCACAGGAACATTCATCGACAAAGAACTAGCCGAAGACATCTTTGCTGGACAACCCAAGTTCCGAACTAAGTTGAACCTTTCAGGAATTATGCAGGTTTGGAAATCTACAGTAGCTACAGACTACTATGTAGGCGCGTTGTCCACCCCCCAGGATGAACTAGGAGAACACAGTATAAGGTCAGTAAAAATGGTGGCGATAAAGAACTTCGCTACCAGCCAAGTGGAACCTTATAACTGGGATGAAGACGATTTCACCCAGCAGCATGAGATACCTAGATTCAACACCGACTACCCAGGGGTACAAATACTCATCGGCCAAAATGCGCATGAGGCGCTTGAGACATTAGAGAAACGGCTTGCTCAACCGCAACCACTGCAAACTTATGCGGGAAGAACTAGAGTAGGTTGGTACTTTACTGGACCTTCCCGTAGAACTCTCATGGAAAGGCTACCTAAAGAACAAGTCTACCAGGTGAGTGAATGGGAAGAGGAAATCAGTGAGGGAGACGACACACCTGAGGGAACACCATACTCCTCAGATAATGACGATATTCATCAACTATTCGATGAGGAGAATACCATCGACCTCCTTACGGAAAATGAAACTTGGCAAAACCAAGTGAACCTGTGTCACCTCATCCATCCAGCGGGACAAGTCGATTACAACGACGAACTGAATGAAGTGATAGATCGTTACAATGCGAAGACTCGAGATGAACACGCCGTACGATTCTTTACTCAAGAGGCTGTAGAGCCCAATTCCTACGATAAGGCCCTATCGGTATCGGGTTGCCCCATCCTTGATCTATCATATAAAAAAACTTTTATGTGATTAGATTCAAAACTGTAAAAGCCTTAAGGTTTTAAGCGCAACCAAGTTGTTTTTATTATTAACTAGTATTAACTAATATTAAATAGCGAAAAAAAAAATTTATGACCTGTCATGTAGAATAGCATCTTAATGAGCAAAAGATTGTATTATCCTTCATGGATATATAGTAAAATTTAAAGCATACATTGTTAATATATATATTTATTAAAAACAAAATTCTATATAACTAAGGTTAACCCAGTTTAACGGGGTAAAAACTTGATAAAATAATTCCTTCATTTATATATCCTGGTCCGGATTTTTAAGACAGAGGAGGAATAGGGCAAGTCTGAGATCCGAGCTGAAGGAGGATATGGCTGAATGGGTTTTCGCGTGGTCTTTATCTACTGCGGGATGACGACAGAGCCAGCATATACATGTCTTTCGGGCGCCAACAATTAGCTGCACAGCAGACTTTCTGGTGGTATCCATTGGATAGCATCTGGGCTGCAGCTCTACGACGGAGGCTGGACAGACAGGCGAGGTCTATCTCACTTTCCGAGACAGAGTTCGAATTTTCCACGGCGCTGAGGATGGCTGTTGTGGAGGCGAATTTGCTCACACCGCACCATAGCTTCCAGAAAAATCATCTTACACGGTACACATAGTCGAGTGTGGGGATGTCGTCTGGATTGTGGAAAACTTCGCAACCGTATGTGACTGAAGGGTATACAACTGAAAACCACAGTCGTCTAGCTGACTCCAAGGAGATAATTGACAAGTTGATCTTTGTTGAAAGATGCATACATGCAGCAATACCCTTTCTGTAGAGATATTTATGATGACCGGATGCTTTGTTTGTTAAAGTGAACATTACTCCGAGATAGACAAAATTACTTGTAAACTCTACAGGTGAACCTTTATAGTTGAGCTTGTCGGATTTGGCTAGGTGACCGCCTCGACGAAACTTAATGGCTTTGGTTTTATTTAAGTTCACATTGAGATCATTTTCCCTACAATATTTCTCTAGTGCTGTAAGCCCTGCTTGGACCTCCTCTATTGTGTTACCGACTATGACTAAGTCGTCCGCGTAAAAGATTACGAGGCAGCCAACTGCAGTTAGAATCGCCGGTAGATCAGCAGTGAATAAACTGTATAAAAGCGGGGATAATTTATCCCCTTGGGCAACCCCGACTGTTTGGGTGATAGGGTCTAGGACAAAGCCGCCGACACAGACACAAATAAAGTTTACAGTCAAAATACATCTTATGAAGTGACTGCTGAAGTGAAGTTATTGCTTGGGACAATTTCTTGACTAAGAGAAGCCGGTTCACCGAGTCAAAGCATTTGGAGTAATCTATAAAAACACAGTACCTACAGGTGACCTCCACTAGAGGCCAGTGCTGGACAAATCCAGGCAAAGAGACGCTTAGCAGCCATATAATCGTAGAACGATTCTTCCTAAAACCATACTGTTCGTTTGGAAAAATCCCAGTGGACTCCGCCCAAGTATAGAGACGAGTGTACAGAATCGTCGTGTATGATTTTAACATACAGGATAAGAGCGCAATCCCGCGATAATTATCCGGTGATTTCTTAGAACCTTTTCCCTTATACAGGGGAAGGAGGTAGGAGTGCAACCAGAACGTGGGGCAGGTTACCGCAGAGAAGCAAAGCGAGAACAGTGCCAACAAATAAGGCAGTAGTTGACTTAAACCGGATTTTAACACTTCATTAGATATGCCATCTGGGCCACAGGCCTTGTGATTCTTCTGGGAGTTTATTGAGTCAGTAACTTCTGCTGCATCAAACGGATTATAGAGCTCCTCAGAGAAGTTTTCCACCAAGTCGGGGAGTTCTTTCTCCACGTCTCTGAATAGAAGTGAGGAGAAATGAACGGACCATTCCTCCTCCGGGACTTGTTGGGACGATGGCTTTCCACCGTTACTCTGTAGAATGTTCCAAAATCGTTGTTTATCTGTCTCACACTCCTCAATGAGGCGGTGCTCCTTCCTAATTTCATAGATCCTCTTAGTACAGTAGTATTAATTAGCTGCTTGTAGTCAAGAATAGTACTGTACTTCCTTTTTAACTTGTTTTCTTTGAATATTATTTGTACTGATCTCTATCCGACTTCATGATCTTACTTCAATACTAAATGTAGTATGATAATGTACAGTAATTGTAATAAGATATATTACATGTACAATTTATATATTTAAATGGTGCTAAATTCAGTATTTTATTCCCCTTTACTAATACAGTAATATTGCCAAGTAAAATAACAGAATAAAGGACCCCGCACTTTTAGCGGTTTATTCAAATTTTAAAATTAGGCCTATAGAACTTTCTTGCTGCTCTTACTGCCTTACACAGTTCTGCAGTTTGTTGTACTGCAGTGTGCAGGTAGATAGTCTGCAGTCTGGGTCTGCCAGTAGCTGAGTAGGTATATCAGCATATTGCTGTATTGCAGTATTGCTGTTTTGATTATTGTTTAATATCCCGGTACCGGTACCTCGCACTGGATAAATGTAACTGGTAAAATTCAGTGCTAAAATTAAGTGATTGAAATTAGGCCTGCAAGGTTTAAAATGAGTAAAGGTAAATTGATAATTACAGTATTATATTATAATAATTAATAAATATTAGGGACTACAGCTACAGGTACAGGACTACTATACTGTACTGTATACCAGTTTACTGCTTGCTTGCTGCTATAAGCCTAGTGGGCCTATGCTATATCAGTACAGCAGTAAATAAATTAATACGTGCTACCGGTAGTTATTTCTATTTGCTGTCAGGATGAGGATCTGAAAGCGAATTACATTGGCCATTGACTGACGACAGCAGGACAGGACAATGACAGATCCAAGTTGTCCTAATCTGCTAATGGTCTGAGGAAAGTCCAGGCAGATTACATTACAGTTACAATCTGACAATGCTGCAATGTGCCGTGTGCCGACCTCCTTTTACAGTCGGACAGTCGTTTGCGTTGTAATTTCTACCTTTTTTTATACGATTTAATTGGCTTGTAAATCGCTGTAAATCACAACTCCACCTTACGACTGGCATCTACTTAAACTCTCTTGAGATTAATTTCAGAATTTATAACCATCCATATGTTATTTTATTATTATTAGTATTTATTTTATGTGATTAATTATTTCAAATCTAGTATTTTAAACATACCGGGTCGGTTTTAATAAAGTCTACAGATCATTGGATTTTGTTAGCCTACGCTACCTATTATTGCCCTATGTTGTAGACCTACACTGCTACACAGCAATATTAACTCAATATATTTGATTATGACATCTATATTGCACGAATATTTAACTAAGTTTGTTAATCGCGATTCATTATTATTAGCCAGAGACACAAAGAATAGCGAAAAAGAAGAAGGTCTGACAATTACAGGTCTAGTGACGTCATCTCCAACTCTGGTTCACCATGAAAACTTTTGGCCGTGTTTGTCAAGTCTCTTCTCTGTTAATAAGAAGCCATTATCAATATGCTCCAAAGAATTTATTGATTTATATGTCAGCGACGGTGCAGGTAGGCCTAACGCGATTGCAACTCAACTTGTCAAGGACTTAGCTATTTATTGCGCTGAAACTGGAAAGTTGGAATCTTTTCATTTATATTTATTACAAACTATTCAACGCGCGACCATTCAACACCAACCCGGTATTAATAATTTAGTTGAGGCTTTTGAATCAGTATTGAATGCTATAAGTCCTGTTATTGTTTTACGAATGTGTTTAATTAATTGGAGTGATATGAAGTCGTGTATCTCTTCTGAAGCTCCTTCCCGTTTTGTTTTGTATAATTTGGGTTCGGTTTTGGATTGTTTTTTGAGGAAAGCCGCCCTCACAGATGCCTGGGTCCACAACGATATACTCTCTCAATACCAAGACTTTTGCCACGATATTACGTCGCATTTGGAGGAAGTGAAATCCGTATCCATAGAAACTGCGGATATGTTGATAATCTCGGTCGGGAGCTGTAAGTTGCTGGTTCACTATCTCCTGAATGGTGTCTGTCATGTTCTTAGTAACGCCATTGAGTCTAACAGCTACTGGTTAGCCTTATCTTCCAATACGCCTAGTTGTAACGTTGTCATTGAGGGGGAACTTGTTAGGTTTTTGGAAACTATTCTACCTCTGGTTTATTCCGATATTCCAGAATCTTCTTTACAGGATCTTTCAGGTCGCATTTGCGAGATTTTCAGTTCTTCTGATCTCTCAACACCTTTAGTCTCATGTTTGCAGTCGCCTTTATTCCAAGAACTCAAACAACTTCACGTTCACATTTTATCGTTTATTATTGATAAAGTTAATCTCCTTTTGCACAACGTTGACGAGGATATCGGCCTGATTCTCGGAAAGCTTAGCAGCTCGGTGGTTCCATGGCTTACGGAATCCCATAGTAAACCTTCGGGTGCCGATAACGAGGAATTTAACGCAACATGGAGAACTTTAGTCGACATTGGGAATCTACTTCCCTCTATTCTTCAAGAATATCATCGACCATTGCACTGCGAGGAGGAGTTTAGAGGCGTCTTGGACTGGATTCTGCGGCTTCTATCTGTACTCCCTTTCCAGCACCATCCTTCCGCGACTAAGTTACGTATCGTGGAGTTCCTTGTAGTTCTCGATGTTGTTGCTAATCGGTCGAGTTCTCTAGAATTATTACAACCAATCAGAGAGCTAATTGTTGTAACATCCTGCCATCTCTACTGTTTGGTTGACAATCTATCTACGACGCGAGTTATCGCGCATTTCGTTACTCAGCACACGGGGTTATCGGATGAAGTCGTTATGTTGGGTAGGAGGTTCTCTGAGAATCTAGTAGATTTCTCGCTGAGACGGAAAGATAAGCGAAAGGAATTGAATCGCTTTATCAAGCGATTCTGCAGTAATATAGATATTGAGGGAAGAGATTTGCTCTCGTTTGTTGTTCAGTGTTTTGGCTCGGGTGACAGGTTGAAGTTTCTGAAACGCACAAATGCACATCGTCTCCACGAAATCGCTAAAGGAATGGGCAGCCATCCAGTTCGAGAAAGCATCGCCTTTCTTACAGTCGCGTGCGAAATCGGTAAATTCTTGGGTATTTCCTACGAAAGTGATTTCTGTGAAACTATTGAAAGCGTCTACAAGCAGGTCCTGTCTGCTGATAGAATAACTGATGAACACGTTAGTTTTCTGAGTAAATACCTTATCATTAACAATGTGGTACTCCGTAAAGACTTTAACGAACAACTATTCCTCTATTTGCGTTCTAATAGCGCTTCAATTCAGTTAAAAGGCAGCGATGTGGTTGGTAATTTCTTTGCAAATCTCTCAGAGGAGAATCAGTTGTTGGTTGGCGATCTGCTAGTTAAGGGTTTCGATGATCCCCCAACCTGCATAGAATCTATACAAATGTTTATTCTTATTATCCTTGAATCTTCTAAGATTCCTTATAATGTGATAAAACCGATTGTGTTCGATATATTAACCTCCTTACGTGCGGCTATTCGGCATCCCGATTCCAAGAGATTGTCTCTCAAACTAATTCTTACTCTTATAAACCTCGACGCCGATGTTGTACCGAGCGATGTCTCCCAGATGGCGTTGCTCTACCTCGTTATGTTGGACTTGGACGAGGAGTTTAGCGGCCCCAACAGCCTCGATGAGGTATCGGATTTCGCGAGCGTCCTCGTCAATCTCAGCCACCGACACCCGTTCGCTGTTACTTCCGGTGTTCCGGTATACGTTGACTGTATCCGGAAGTTGCTGACCGTCGCGCTTCGCTGGTGCGCCGACCTGTCCCTCCCTTCTGATTGGTCCAAATCTCTCGGTCTGTCTGTAAGTCGCGCTGTCGCCGAATTCGCGACGTATAGAACAGAGATATCCAAGGTGACTTTGCATCTCGTGGCGGACTATCTGGAGTTGGTGGCTCGCTACGGGTTACCGCCTTGCGTAGAGACGACCAATCACGTGCGAGGCGCAATGTTTGTATTGCTAGCGGCAACAGATAAGGAATGTTTGTCGCATCTACACGCGTCTGTGCGGCCCGGGCTTCGGCAGTTGTTTAAGGCGTTGCTAAGTGACTACAGAGTGTATCAGAGGAACAAGGCGAGGTACTGAATCATGCGCCATCTAGCTATCTATGAGAAACAATTATTTGCTCTCCATCACAATCCGGTTTTACAGATAATTGGTCCTGGTTGGTTAATGCTGACATAAATAGGGGTTCACCGGATATCACTTGGACATCCGGAAAACTTTTGCCGGATATCCAACAGGATATTAAACCAAGTAAAAGTAAACTAAGTAATAAGTTGTTCTTTGTTGTGTTTTATTACATTTTTTAAATAATTTCTTTCAGTTTTATATTAATTGTATTTTAATTAATAATTTTCAGTAATTTATTATTTACTCTTTTCAATTTCTATCTTGAAAATAAGTAAACATTAAATATCCGGAATCGGATATTGCCGGATACCGGGCAATCCGATAATTCTGACCGGATATCCGGTGAGCCCCTAATTATTTATAAGTGCAGTCATTCTTCGCTGCCGTTACCTTACCTTTATATCCCTGATATTATATAAATGTTAATATAGAGGCTGTAATCAGCAAAAATAGATTAATAATGTTTGGTTGGAGCGAGGACCTGTTTATACGTTACTATTTCCCCATTACCACCCGTAATATAAAGTCATTATCATATTGCTTGAAATTTGAAACGCAATCAGTTCAAAAAATATTGTCGATTTTGCTCATTGATTTTTATCGTTTTCGAAAAACTTATGTATTTTGAGAAATTACACACTTGGCATCGCGGTCATCCTTCACATTAGCAGATTTGTTAATATCAGAAAGTTTGCGTTGCAAGGATTCCAAATATGTAACAATGTTTGAATTTTGTTAATGCAAGTAAGTTCTTTGATTCTCCATTTTTCGTCCATTTTTATTGATAAAGTTGGTTGCGTTATAATACCAATGTCTTTTATACAATTTTTTATGTATTACCAAAAGTTGACGCCATCTAGTGCCATTGTCTACATATCCAATTTGATTTTAGTGCTTTAACGCCAGATGTCTAGGTGGCGCTGCACGCTCCTTCCTGTTAGCCAGTATATAAATACATTTAATTCAATGGATTACTCACTTCTTTGTTATTTTATCAGTATTTGATAGTGAAGTCATTTTGTGTGGGGGGGGGGGGGGCGGAGGGGTGGTGAACCTTATTGAAGTTATTAAGAAGTTAAGTATATTAAAACCAAAAACAACAATAATCAAAAACAAAAATCAAAACGAAACGAAACGAAAACATAATGAAATCGTTAAAGCAAAACCTTTTTAGTAAGTAGGCTTTTGAAATAATTATAGATATTAATTGAAATATTTTCTAAAAAATTTAATTAACTTTAAATAAAATTAATACACTGTTAAAACAAGTAAAGGTCAATTCCACCATTGATGTAACACTTACGTCGAAAATAAAAAGTCATCTAATCAGCATAATTTGGTATCAAAATGACGAGAAATAATGAAACTTTTAAGAAAAGTGACGGATATTTAATATTTTTGAGGGTAACAACTGGTTTTTCATTATTCAATGTGAGGAAATTTTTTTACGTATTTTCAAATTTGCAGAAATTAATCCATGTCATTTTTGACATAATTTTACTACCATTGAAATTGTCTGATTAAGACAGGTAATTACACCAACCGAAAATTCAACATTTATTAGAAGCTATTGATTATAAAAATTTGAATATTGACAGCGTAGCATTGTGTATTGAAAGTTTCCAAAATTTTAGATTTGGCCTACAGAATTATGTGAGTCCGTAACGAAAATTACTTAAAGTTTTAATTTGGAGTACACCCCGCATGTGTATTGCACTGACAATCATTTTCCTTTGGGTTTACAACCAATCAAAACGATCCATTAGGTCTCATGTGCTACTGTATATTGCAGCTGAAACGTTTAAGAACAGCGTTACGGACTCACAAATTTTCCGTTACGGACTCACCATGCGGTAGGTTAGGTAAGAATCATTCTGCTTTGTATACATTATTCACTATGTAAACTGAAAGTATTCAGCTCCTTTTAGTCTGACAATTGTCCATCGACAGTACAATCGAACGTATTCATTCATACATCATCCTAATGTACGACATTCTTCATTGCGCCCGTATAATCCTGTCTCTTACGTCTAATACTCACATTTCTGGGCCGAAAGGGCCAAACGGCATATAGCACGGATGACAGAAGTTACTGACCAAGATGGTATAGCATGATACACTCGAAGCTCGCCAAGATTTCATGAAACGAGTGAGCGAATGATGGATTGAGATACAAAACATATCGTCAGTTAGGCCAGGGATTACGCACAAAGTCTCAATAATTATTACCAGTGCCGTCCCTCAATACCTATATTCCCCAGAGGAAACTCCAGTAGGCCTACTCATTTAGCTACCATTTACGGAAGGAAGAGATGCGCCCTGGCTAATAAGTCTCTTTATTGTCTTTAAAATATTCGGGCCGAAACGAAAACTATCCTAGCCCCCATGATGGGATCGAACCCACGACCCAAGGAGAGATGTGATTTCAATGCCACTGATTTAACCAACTACGCCAAGGTGTAACTTAAGTACAGTGATAGTAGTGATCGTAAATCACAAATACAACAAAATACTGTTCAAAATTAATTTTCCAGTATAAAAAATTTTCCGTGAACGTGGTATTTATGTTGTTAAAAGAACTAGAACTAGGTTCTAAACTAAGTTCTAGAACTAGGTTCTAAACTAAGTTCTAGAAAAAAAACTAGAAATTGGTCATTTTTAACAAATTATGGTCATATGAACTTATAGGATGTTAAATATACATAACTATAGGCCTACACACACCAAATATGCCTACTCAATCTCATAGATATGATATACAGTTAACTTCATGAACACTACTAAAGATATATATATAATAGTGGTTCTTTAGGTAGGCCTACATTGTCAAAGGTATATAAGTAAAAAAAATCTTTATTGAATAAACACCATAAATATTCATTGGTCGTCTCAATAAATGAGGTTTACCACAATATCTTTCTGCTATTAACTTACAAATTCACAAAATTTGATGTATCTACCTCGCATTGCGAAAGTTATAACGTATGGCGTTAAACATTTCAAGAGAATTTGTCAAAATAAAATGGGGTAATTTTTCTTTGTCCATTTGCATGTGAGTCTGTAACGGGTAGGCTATATTTACAATATCCTATGAATCTAATGAGATACAACTCTTTTTTATAAGTCAAAGTAAATATGTACCATTAATCCATCAGCCACCATAGCTAATTGTTATTTATATTGTAAAGTTGTTAATTAAATATGCCAATTAATTTCGAAAATTGCGTATGAATGAATGTGAGTCCGTAACGATGGAATTGCCCTAAAAGTATAATTATGGATGACAAATACAGCCCAATAAATATTAGCCATTGCCGCGTATCGATATCAAACACACACAATCACTTTGGAGCAGCTGAAGAACCACCCAGACAAGCAATAACCGCGGTTCGGGGCTGCGGACGGGGCCGCGGTGCGATAGCTATCCCTTACAGACGTGACGAAAGAGCTCCCAACGACGCGGTACCTCGCGACGGCGCGTGAACTCCCAACGGTGCGGTACCTCCCAACGGCGCAGGAGCGCCAAACGGCGCGGTACCTCGCAACGGCGCGGGAACTCCCAACGGCGCGGGGACTCCCAACGACGCGGGAACTCCCAACGGTGCGGTACCTCCCAACGGCGCGGGAACTCCCAACGGCGCGGTACCTCCCAACGGGGCGGTACCGCGATATTATTGTGGATTTTATGTAATTAGTAATATAAAAAATTGTCACAAGCAACGATTAAGACAATTCATACGATTACTTGGTCCGAATATTTTAGTAAGAAATTTACTGTTTAATTAAAATTAACAAATGGTAGATGTTTCCATTACAATTAAACCAACATTATCGGAATTTCCGATTAGTGGACATAGTGGCGTTGGTGGACAAAGTGCGGTTTGTGGACATAGTGGGGTTTGTGGACATACTGTGGTTAATGGATATTATGGAGTTAGTGTTAACCACCACCCCCCCGGGTATACACAATGTTCTGAATTTTAGTGCTACAGTATTTATCTATTAATTAGAGATTTATCTATTATATATAAAATTCTGCACCTGAACACAATAATAACAAAGATGTATTGTATTATTTATGGTACAGAGAGTAATGCACTGGACAAATCACCAGTTTAATAACTGGAATATTATTACACAGGGTTTCCCTTCAATCATCTTCCTTTTCGTAACCTTGGTTACTCGCGGGGCTGCCGTCCTGCTCCTAAAGTTTTCTTAACCTTGGTTACTCGCGGGGCTGCCGTCCTGCTACTAAAGTTTTCTTAACTTTTTTTAGTTTGCTTAGTTTTCTTCGTTGTTCGGATTCCTCCGGGGGATCTCTTCGCTTCGTCGGCCGGGGTTTTGTGCGTGGTACTGCCGCTGGGGGCGTATCAGCCGCCGCTGGAGGGCCCAGTACCACCGAAGGCGTGTCGGCAAGGGAATCGACTCGCTTCTGCGTTTTCGCGTCGTCCGACACTTCGCTACTCTTCAATGTGGTTTCGCTAAACAGGCGATGTTTAGTTGGCTCTGATAAATCGGTAGACTTGTATCAGGTCGCCCTACTGTAGTCGTAGGTAGATACTCCTTATATTAGCCCACCCACGGGGGCACTGCTCTACGAAACTCTTGACAGGCTCCCATCACGTTGTCGATATACTTGAATCCACCGGAAGGGAGGTGTTGGCAACCCGGCAGGTTATTTTATTTTATTTTATTTATTTATTTACACGAGGGATCAAGTAGTTAAAAACAGAACATAACACAATACAATACATAATACACGAATAAAACAATCGGTCAAACAAACACAACATTAGTTAAGTAACTTGTTTGTACATAAGGTAAATAGCAAAACGAATAAAAATAAAACACGGACATTAAAAAGTAATGTACTGTAGTTGTCGGTAGCTAAAACAAGTGGTCGTGGGAGAGAACCACCCAGGCTCATGGCACTTATGGGTGTGAATAATTGTATACATAGTGATTAATATAAAAAATCGTGATGATCGAAAATGAAATGAAAAATAAAAAAAAGTAAAAGAAAAAAAACTGGAATCAACGAGTGAATTTTGCGTGGGTAAGTAAGTCCGTTTTTAATAATTGCACGGAGAAAATATTTATACTTTTGGCATCAACAGCTTGTGCTGGTAATGAGTTCCATACGGGCACAGCACGGTGAGAAAATGAAAAAAGGTTATACAGTCGCCCCGACCAGTCATAAAGAATTCCACAGCCGCGTCGCTGTCTTTCCCTTCGATATCTTTAACGAAGAGACAAACTTGCCGGTGTTGAGTTGGAGCGAAAGGTGAGTGATCTATATGAAGTTGTAGCCAGTTGTAGCCACTTCATATAGATCACTGCAACTCCAGCGGCAAGTTTGTCTCCTAGTCCCTGTGCTAAGAGCAACTTCTTAAGAGGATGGTTGGGTAGATATTCCAACTTTCTATAACACTAACTTCTACTCTCGCTTTTCTCCTTTCCTCTCTCGTAATCTCTTTCTTCTTACACAATTCCTTGTCTACTTCTATCCGTTCAACCTCCCTATTTCTACAAGCCCGTTCTGCCTGTAACCGAAACTCAGCCAGCTTCGCTTCCCCCTCTAGCCTTCTCGCCTCAGACATACCACTATATTGTTAGCTTATTCAATCCCGCTAACACCCCATAAAGTTAAGCCGATAAGCAATATTGGGAGCCACGAGATTGGGTAATCAACCAACTCGTGCCACCCCAATAAGAATGGGAAGGAGAAGCACACAATAAGGGTCAGGGGCCAAACCCCTAACCCAGAGAGAACAGGTGGAGTGAACGGGAACACTCCAAAGGGCGCCAACAAGGGTATCAACCAATCAGAGGGGGGAAAGGCATCGATTAGGTAGAGTAACAAGGCCAACCCGTGCAATATAGCCAGTTGGCAGTAATCATTTCATTCAGTTATCTCAGTATCATATTGGTGCTAGTTAGGTTAGATAGTTTAGCTAGGGAAGGACCGGGACTTTAGTTACCGTATCCCGCCTTCCGTGTACGACAATCCATATCTATATCTATATCTTTATACCAGTTATTATACACAACGAACGACACGAACTCATTTACTTTCACACACGGCGGGGACGCGTAAACTAACACCGGATAAACCGGGATCCTTCCTGGATCCCGTCATAGTAACTAAATCAACTGCTGCCCTAGCTAAACTCAGTAACTAAAACCAACTGCTGCCCTAACTAAACTCAGTAACCACCAGCCACCAATCTAGAGATAAAGGAGATGAGTCGGTCAGGTGAGACGACGCCAACGCGGACCCCGGACGAAGAATCAACGATCCGCGAGGCCGCAACCAGGCGGTACAGGCCCACAACGCCGGACCCATCGGTAACGGGTCATCCGGCAGTTCAGGATGAAGGGGGCCGCCTGGAACCCAAGGTCGAGCCAAGAGAAGGAGAGAGCGAGACGGAAGGAGAAGGAGACGAGTCGACACAAGACGTGGGTCGACGTACCGATGTCGCCGGCCAGCCACAGGCCGAGGGCGACGAGCGGCCCACCGAAACGGCGACGGTGGGGCCGACGGTACGACGCCGGACCCGAAGAGACGGAGGAGATGTCGGTACCGATGTCGCCGGCCAGCCACAGACCGAGAGCGACGAGCGGCCCACCGAAACGGCGACGGTGGGGCCGACGGTACGACGCCGGACCCGGAGAGACGGACTAGAGGTCGGCGACGAGGACGTCGGGGTTTCTGAGCGACTTCGACGGGCCTACAACGTGACCCGGAGACTATTAAAGGAGGCCAGAGGAGGGGCGACGATGGACAAGGTAAAACTAAAGAGAAGACTAGGTGAGTCGAATAGACACTTTTATTATCTAATACGCTTCGGGCAAAGAGGACTGGCCGAGGAGAGAGCGAGAGGGGTTGCCGAGGAACTGTATGACTTATGGCGGTATAGGGGTATAGAACCTAGCGTAGTGTACGTAGGGCCGTACTTAGTCGATGCCCGGGGACTAAAATTAGTGGGTTGGGAGAGACCTGAGGAGGGCGAATCCGAGGTTAACCCCGAGGATTCTGCCTCGTCGGTCGGAGGAAGTTTCGGGAGGCGGGGGAAAGTCAGTAGGTCGGGAAGGCGGAGGGAGTCCGTCGTAACCGATAAGTCTGCTATATCCTCCGCGAAAGAAAGACGGGTGAGAGAGATAGAAGCCGCGTACCGGCTCGACCTGATAGAGCAAGGTCAGAGGGAAATGGATAAACAGCTAGAGGAGGGGAGAATGCGGCTAGAGAGGGAAACGGCATTGATTAGAGAAACCGGAGAGAGGGCCGAGAGGGCTTTGAGAAGCCTTAGGGAGTGTGAGGAAATAGAGGAAAGGGAGTGTAGGGAACGTGAGGCGAGAGAGGAAAAGGAACGTAAGGAACGTGAGGCGAGAGAGGAAATGGAACGTAAGGAACGTGAGGCGAGAGAGGAAAAGGAACGCAAAGAGCGTGAAGCGGAACGTAAGGAGCGTGAGGCGAGACGGGAAAGTGAACGCAAGGAGCGTGAAGCGAGGCGAAGGGAGAGCGCTAGGAGAGTAGCAGAGTTGGCTGACCAGGACGCGCGGGAGTGTGAGAGGAGAATGGCAGAAGCTGAGCGAGAGCAAAAGGAATTAGAGAGACGCCAAAGTGAGCTTGCGGGACATAGGATTAGACGCACGCACGAGCTGCAACTGGTGCGGGCGGGGGCGTCTGAGAGCGGGACTGGCTCGAGTATTTTAGGGGAGCCAGGGGCCGTGGATACATTTATTAATACCCCACTTACAGGGACCGCACGACAGACCCAAAACTGGTGTGACCGTACGGGCGGGGGGGGTAATAATGATAATGCTACAGTAGACGTTGTTAATATTAATAGTACCGTATGGGATAACTCTAACCAAACCTTTATTGCAGCAAATAATACTTTACCTAGTAGCAGTAATTTAAATTTAAATACAAATAATAATTTCAATTTGAATGTGCAAAATAATCCGAATAATAATTTAAATTTAGAAAATAATAATAATTCAAATAATGATCCAAGCCCGAATTTACAAAATAATTCAATGATTTTGTTTCAAACGAACAAATTAATTCCGTTTCCAATATGGGTGCTATTAACGTAAACACGTCGGGCGTGTATGGCCAGGCAGACGGGAGCCTGGTAGGCCGTATAATTGGTAGGCCGGAAGTGGCGGGATTGAGCCAACCCAGAGAGGGCCTGGTAGGCCACGTAGTTGGTAGGCAGGGAGTGGCTGGGTTGGATAGACCCAGCGAGGGCCTGGTAGGCCACGTAGTTGGTAGGCAGGGAGTAGAGGGCCTGGTAGGCCACGCAATAGCAGAGGGAGAGGCAGGGGTGAATAGACCCGACCGCGGTAGGGTTGATGTGTCGACTAGAGAGGGATATAGTAGAGGGGTGAGAGATAGCGAAGTTAGATGTGGCGAGTGGGGGGGGGGGGGGCTACAGGGGCCCCACAACAGCGAGTTAGCGGCGAAAAGGGGGGGGCAGAGAGTGTCCCACAGCCGTCAGCGGATAATGCGCGGGCCGAAATAGGTAAACCGCAACACCCGGCGACGGAGAGTAATAGGGGGATTGCGAGTATCCCCAATGGCGTGCGACCGAGCAGAGAGAGACAGGTTGACGTCGAAAGAGGGCGGACGAAGCGTCGAGCCCGATCAGAAGAGGGAAGAAGAACAGTGGGGTTTAACCGAGAGGTCGACGAGAGATCTCACGAGCGGGAAGACTCCACTGAAAGGAGAAGAAGAGAAGACAGTAGTAGAAGTATCGCCGCGAACGATAGAAGAACGAGGACGGTAGTCGAAGAGCGAGCCGTCGGTAGTCGAGATGAGAACGAAGAGTCAGTGGGGTCGGACTCCGGGAGATTGCCGTCGCCCCGGAGAGATGCGACCTGGTGAGGTGCATTACGCGCCGATGGAGGGGTACGCGATGTACCGGTACGAAGACGAGAACAGTAGAGGGGGGGGGGGGGGGGGGGTCGAAGAGAAACTTTCCGACGAAATACACCTACCGATCGAGAATACGGTAGCCGCGGGGAGGATTATTCGAGAAGAATAAACTTCGGTTCGGAAGGGCACATGCAGACTGCAGGACATACTGTAGGCCTTACTGCACATACTATTATAGGCCATGCTGGGAGAGATAGAGTAGGCGATAGGGGGGTAGCGCGAACGACGGGATTAAACCCGGAAGTCGCGGAGTACATACCGGTAGGTAGGCGAGAGGTAGGTAGGCCTATATCGGTACAGCAGCATGACTATAATACACAGGGACATAACATATATCCAGGGGAGGGGAGAGTTATTGTAGATAGATGTATGGGCCCCAATATATTAACATCAACCCCAGTACCAAACATACCGGCGGGGGGGGGGGGGGGGGGGGACAGGGTGACATTCCCCCATTACAATATCAACAATATACCCCAATAGGAGCAAGAACATCGAACCCCATGGACGCGAATAGGTCGTGCGACACGGAAATATGGAGGGGGCCGTTACCCCCAATGATATATCCGACGCAACAAGCAAAGTCAAGAAATAGGACGGACGAACCGCACCAGACAGGAGAAACTATACAGCATCCATCGAACCCATTGGAAGTGCAGGCGATGGGGATGGCCACGTTGATCGATGCGTTGAAAACAAGGATCGAGTTACCACCCGTGGAACCATTCAAATTCGATGGGAGTAGGCCGGAAGAATATCTACAGTTTCGGCGCATGTATAGTAATGAAATACTAACAAAGAACTTGACGCAGGCGGAGTGCCTAAAGTATCTGCAAGTATACACGGGAAGCCCAGCATACGATATCGTGAGGCAATATCAAGGAATAGAGGGCGGCTTCACGACAGCATGGCGGGCACTGGACAGGGAATACGGGCACCCGGCCAAGATCATCAGACAGACATTGAGAGGCATAACATCGGGTGGCCTACAGGATAATCCCGTTAGCATTAAGACGTTCGCTAACAAAGTCGAAAAGGCGCTAATCGTGCTGAAGACGCTAGACGCGCCATACGAGCTCAATGCGTCCAATAACATCACCACGATAGCGCAGGCACTACCGAACTGGCTGCGCAATAAGTGGAGGAAGATTGCTTTCTCCACTCGAGACAAGAAGGGTGCGGAACCGGGTTTAGAAGAAATGTCAAACTTCTTAAACTACGAGGCTGAGCTAATAACTGACCCAGTCTATAGCGAAGATAGCCTGGGAAAGGGACCGAAGACGGATTACCATAGACCGAAGCCAGAGCACAATACATCAAACGCATTACCGAGGCTCAGGCAATCATTGCCATATGCAGCGACGCAGGGGACTGCAAGTCCACAGCTAGCCGAAGATAGGACAACACCATGGAACGGACAGGGGAACAATAACAACACGAATAAATATAACCCCAGTACGTCCAGTAGGCCGAATCCAAACAATAAGAATAGTAGGGACTTTGGTACAAACGCAGCTGCGATACGCAATGCACTGTATAAAGAGGGCTACGACCCAAAGAGCAAATGCCAGCTACACGCAAATGCGCTTCATCAGACCATGAACTGCAGGTACTGGCAGGCGCTACCTAGGCAAGATCAGATAGATTATGCGTTGAGCAATAAAATATGCTCGCGATGTGTAATGAGTGGACATAGAGCAAGGGAGTGCGAGGAGAAGCCGGTAAAGTTTGGTCAGAGGAGAGGCCAGACGATGGCGACGAGCACAGTAGGGGCGAAGAAGGGAGGAACGGTGTTACTTGGAGTAGTACCCGTGCGAGTGATTGGGGAAGGCAATCGATCAGTAACAACACTAATGCTGGTTGATAGTGGAGCTGCCTTCACATTAGTCGAGGAATGGGTGGCCGAAGAGATAGGATTGAGAACGAGGCCAAGCAGAATGGCGGTGACAACCATCTCTAGCAAAGATGAGATCTTGGAGATGAGAACAGGACGGTGCGCAATTGCAGCAGTGGCACCGGGATGCGACTATGGGGCAACCATCGACCCCATCCAAGTGATAGAGTCAATTATTATCAATGCCAGGCGGCCAACCAACATCGAGGTCGAGCAGTATAAATTCCTAGACGACATTGACTTCTCAATCCCAGACGTGGACGTTAGGAAGGTATCCATCATAGTAGGAATGGACTGCCCAATGGCCCACGAAAGAATGCAAACGGTCTTCGGCGAAGACAAGCAGTGTGACCCGGTGGCGATATTAACACCATTCGGGTGGACGCTGAGTGGCCCAATCAAGAGCAAGATACCATTTAGGATGTCGGAGACATCAGGATGCATGTTCGCGGGAACAATGCAGGAAATGGGTGATGAGGGAGCAGAGGAGCAGCTTAAAAGACTGCTCAGACAAGATTTCGAGGGACTGAAAGAAACCGGGGTCGGGACCTCGGTAGAAGACAAGCAGGCTTTACAAAGCATGGAGGAATCGATGACATGCAATGAGGGGCGGAATACTATAGGAATGGTATGGAAACTACCGAAGATACCGCTGCCCGATAATAGAGGGATGGTACTCACGAGATTCCGCAAGCTGAAACAAACACTAAAGCGGAGCCCCGAGAAGAATGAGTACATCCACAGAACGATTAAGAAGTACGTCGAGAAAGGATGGGCCGTGGAGTTACCGGTCGACGAACCGAACACGGACAGGACATATTACCTGCCACTCCACGTGGCTTTAGACCCAAAGAAAGGTAAACTACGGATGGTAGTCGACGCATCGGCAAAGACCGACGGAAAATGCTTAAACGACTACCTGTTAGAAGGCCCAAACATATACAACTCGGGCATAGAGGTCCTACTTAGATTTAGGAATGGGAAACACGCCTTCACGTGTGACATAGAAGGCATGTTCAACCAAGTCCGTGTAACGGAGGAAGATAGCGACAGTCAACGCTTCTTATGGTATAACGGCGAGGAAGAACCGTCGACAATACCGGCATATAAGATGGTAGTACAAAACATGGGAGCCAAGTCGTCTTCATTTACGACGACTATGGCAGTGAGAGATACAGTAAAAGGGAAGGAAGATAGATACAGCACTAGGGCCGTCGATATGATTCGACGCGGCTTCTACGTAGACGACGGAATGGAGTCTGGAAATACGGTTAAGGAGATACTGGACACGGGGCGCGAGGTTCGCGACATCCTAAAAGGATCCGGCTTTAACCTGACCAAATTCCAATCCAGTTCGGAGGAATTTATCAAGGCGATAGAGGACAAGAGGCCAGAATCGACCATGGACAATCCCACAACAGCCAAAGGGCAGGACATGGCGAATAAGAGAACAGAATCTCAACAGAAAGCATTGGGAATCGTGTGGAACAGAGAGACAGACGAACTGAAGTATCAGCTGAGCCAGGAGGGCGCAGACATCCACACGAAGAGGGGCTATGCATCGTATATAGCAAGGATATACGATCCCCTAGGCCTAGCATCCCCATTATTAGTCATGGGAAAACAGATACTCAAGAGAGTATACAAATTGAAAGATGAGTGGGACGTAGAGGTACCAGAGGAAATCAAGAAACAGTGGAGCAAGTGGACAGGAGACTTGGAGAAGATGGGAACATACAACATGCCACGAGTGTATTTCCCGGATGGGAACATGACGAATCTGGACCTACACATGTTCTCCGATGCGTCGTTGGAGGCGTATGGAGCGGCACTCTATTTAGTACAACGAGAGGGGGCTCAAAAGGCCAGACTAGCCTTTAGCAAAGCAAAGTCGACGCCGCCAGATTCAGCATCAGTTCCCAAGTTAGAATTGACAGCTGCGAGACTAGGAGTTAGAGCCACAGCCTACCTAGTGGATACTATTCCCAACATAGTGGAGACACACTATTGGACGGACTCCATGGTAGTGCTTGGTTGGCTACATAACAAAAGGACGAGATACCCGATATTCGTCGCAAATAGAGTGGACGAAATAAGGGCGACCACAGAACTGGAAAGGTGGCACTACTGCCCAACAGACGAGAACCCAGCGGACTTGCTGTCGAGGGGCGTGGAACGCCACACTTTCTTGAAGAAGGAAGTATTGTGGCAACATGGGCCACAGTTTCTGAGCGATAAGGAGGCCTGGCCGCCGATGAGAAAGGTGGAGCCGGACTCTGAAGTAGTGTCAGAGGGAGAAGAGGGAGATTCAGAGGGAGAAGAGATATACTCCCAGATGGTGAGGGAGATTAGGGACGTGCAACCAAGACGAGAACTGTGCGATAACCCGACGGATAAACTCCTCAGCTACAGTTCTAGTTGGTATAAGACCAAGAAACTAGTGGCGTACTGGAGAGCCTTCGGGAATTTCCTTGCGGGAGTTGGCAAGGACAAGAAGATCAGAACAACCATAGATCTGGAAGGAGCGGCCAAGGCAGTGATCCGCTATGAACAACGGAAGAACTATGGCGACGAGGTGGAACGCGTCGGTAACCAACAGCACCTCCGACGGGACAGCGAGCTGATGGTCGCCACAACTCAATGACGACGGGATTCTAGTAATGAATTCTAGGGTGGGATACAACAACAGCATAGTCGTACCACCGAAACCCATCATCATTCCCACAGGATCGCCAATAGTCCACCAGATTATCTGGGACTCCCACAAATCGATATTGCATGGGGGCACAAACCGAACCCTCACAGAAATAAGGAGGACCTATTGGGTCAAACAATTGAGGAAGAAGGTAAAAGCGGTAGTGGGGCAGTGTCAGACCTGCCGACGAGCGAAGAAGGAGCGAGCCATACAAGAGATGGCGCCACTACCAGCAAGTAGAGTAAGACAGCACGACCCGCCATTTACGCATTGCGGTGTGGACATGTTCGGGCCGATAAAGATCAAGGTGATGCGGCACACGGAGAAACGCTACGGTATCATCTTCGTATGTAACAACATGCGGGCAGTAGGGATAGAACTCGCCCAAGATGCAACCGCATCAGCATTCATTAATGCCTTAGAAAGATTTAGAGACCGCAAAGGTGGCACGATCGCAGTGATATACAGCGACAACGGCACAAACTTTGTGGGCGCAGAGAATGAGATGGCTGAGGCCTTGGACATCTTAGAAGGGGAGGAAGTCAGGGCGGCCATGAGACGACGACAAGTAAAGTGGGAGAGAAGGACGCCGTATGCACCACATACGCTAGGGTGCGTCGAGAGACTGGTGGGCAGTTCAAAGCGTCTAATGACGAAGCTAATGAACACCCACATGGCTTACGGACAGTGCTTGCGAAGTGCGAGGGGATCATTAATAGCAGACCGCTATACCCGGAGAATGATGACCCTGAGTCATTAGACGTGCTGACGCCTAGCCATTTCCTGATGGAAAGGCCAGCGACCATCGATATGCGGGGTGTAGACCCAGATGACATACACTCCCGCCAGAGTTGGAAAGTCGCTAAAGCAATAAGCGCAGAGTATTGGAGGAGGTGGGTAGAAGAATACCTACCCACACTCCATAAAAGAAGCAAGTGGAGGAAGCCGAATAGGGAGTTAAGAGTAGGAGATCTCGTAATCGTTACGGATAATACTATCATCAACAACCAATGGCGGTTGGCGAGAGTTGTAGGCACTTACTCCGACGAGGACAGAAGAGTCCGATCGGTAGAAGTGCGGATAGGTGGTAAGATAGGTGCGAAGGACAGGAAAACCTACAGGAGAGCTGTAGGAAAATGCTGTCTGTTAGAAGGAGCACCTTAACTTGGAGTTAGAATAGAGTTTAGTCGTCCAAGATTTGGACTGAGGGGGGTGGGATTGAGGGCGAGACGCCCTTCCCACACAAAAAATTAAAAATAAAATAAAATAATAGTACATAGTAGGTACGCAGTTAGTAGGCAGAAGTTAGTCAGTAAGAGTTAGAGGGTACGTAGTACCGTTAGTTAGTTAGTTAGGAGGTACGTAGTACCGTTAGTTAGAGAAGAGTTAGAGGGTACGTAGTACCGTTAGGTAGAGAGTTAGAGGGTACGTGGTGCCGTTAGTTAGAGAAGAGTTAGAGGGTACGTAGTACCGTTAGTTAGTTAGTTAGGAGGTACGTAGTACCGTTAGTTAGAGAAGAGTTAGAGGGTACGTAGTACCGTTAGGTAGAGAGTTAGAGGGTACGTAGTACCGTTAGTTAGAGAGTTAGAGGGTACGTAGTACCATTAGGTAGAGAGTTAGAGGGTACGTAGTACCGTTAGGTAGAGAGTTAGAGGGTACGTAGTACCGTTAGGTAGAGAGTTAGAGGGTACGTAGTACCGTTAGTTGGAGAAGAGTTAGAGGTTAGAGGGTACGTAGTACCGCTAGTTAGAGAGTTAGAGGGTACGTAGTACCATTAGTTAGAGAGTTAGAGGGTACGTAGTACCGTTAGTTAGAGAGAGAGTAAGAGGTAGAAGGGTATATAAAGATATAGATATTAGTTAGCAGTTAGTAGCGAGAGGGGGGCATATGAGTACAGTTGGATAGATCGTGTAGGCCGCGCGACATATACTGCTGTACTGCACAGGCCCACAGAGTAGGCCAGAATGTGGATTAGGAGATAGAATAATCCATAGGCAGTAGCAAGTAATAGGAAACAGTAAGGTAGTAGGATTGAAATTAAATCAAAATAAAATTAGAATAAGAATAGGGCTAAGAAGGGGAACAAATTATGGTAACAGTAGTAAGAATAGGCAATAACTCAGAAATTCAGAAAGAGATAGGCCATCGAACTGAACTTAAACCACCTAAACCCATCACTCATCACGTTTGCGCCTTGGCAAGGCACCACCTACGGGTGAGCGATCGGGCAGAGTTCGAGATGGCAGGCAAACTAGACGGGAGAGGATAGAAGCAGAGGAGAGGGAGGAGGAAGCTGGGGCGCAGGGCTACGGCTTCGAGGAATAAGCAGCCTTAGACGAACTTCGTTGGGCTTCGTCAGGGAGTTCGGGGGAGTCTCTAGGGAAAGAACTGGGATGGACGGTGGGACCGCCGAAACAGTCGACGTCGGGGTTGCAAGCGATGCCCATACCAGCGGGCGCCGAAGGCGACCAGCCGCCAAGGAAGTTAAGGGAGCTAGAGGGATGGAGAGCTATGGGCGAGAGCCAAGGCGGGAAGGGACATAGTGGGTCCACCGGGATACTGGGGTTGGGACCACTGCGAGAGGAGGACGAGGACGACGACGAGTTCGGAGAGATGCCGCCCATCGAGAGGATAGGCCACTCGGACACGGACTGGGTTGGCGGGAGGGTGGTGACGGCCAGTGGGGCGAGAGCCTTCTGGGACAAACCCGGCAAGCGGGCCTGGGTGCACGAGGAGCCGGCGATGGATTTCGCGGGGAGCACTATCAGGTTGGGCAAGCAACCGGGGACGGCACCATGGGTAGTATTCGGAGAGACGATGCCCGGGAGGGGCGAGGAGATCGACGTAGACAGGGACGCTAATGTCTAGAAGTTCGCCTATCAGCGACTCCACAGACCGCGGAGATCGCTTGGGATGAAAGACGACGTGGGGCGGGAGACATTGGTACTCGGTTGCGGCTACTGTGGGAGACAGACCCACCAGGAAAGGAGCTGCTTGTACCGGTTCCAGTAAGGGACCAGCTGTCTCTACTGCCACGAGACGAGCCACAGGATGGGAGCGTGTCCACGGTTGCAGAACCAATGTCCGAAGTGCAACTTTCGGGGACACCACGGACGCCAAGGAGGGATGGACTGAGGCTTTGATGTAGTGCGCCTGGAAGGCGCCACGTGAGACGTGCGAACTATGTACAAATTTAATTAATGCGAATAATCATATAAGTACAATTTGTATGTACGTACGTAGCAATCAGTAATCTACAAATATATACGTTCGGAGTAAGTACTATAGTCATACAACCTTTCTCAATTAGCTACTGGGACTGGGGGGTAAACTGACTATGGCACTATGGACGAGACACCAGACGATTTCACACTTCTTGAGTGCGACGGCATGGGAGGGGGGTGAGATTCGCCAGAAGGGATGAGATAGTCAAAGTGGGGTTGAGGGACGGAGTGATAGTGCGAAGCGCGGAGAGAGTGCGGATACAATTCTAGTGTGTGGGGGGGAGAATAAGAGGCTGAGTGAGGGACGAGGAGGTCCGAGGGTATGAGAGAGTTGGGGTGAGAGTGGAGAAGAGATAGGGCGAAAGTGTTGGGGAAACAAAAGTCGCGTGAGAGGTGAGTGCGATCGGCCCGACATGGGACGCCAGGCATAAAGGGTAGCGTTATCATGCCCATAGGGAGCGGCCTGGAAAGCCGGCTCCGAGAGAAAAGAATTCCACCCCACACCCGATACTAGATCGGGATCCAGCGGGATTGTAGCGCACTTTTTGGTTGATGCTATCTTCTTACCGGGAAGATAGCATGGGGGGGGAGTGTTAGCTTATTCAATCCCGCTAACACCCCATAAAGTTAAGCCGATAAGCAATATTGGGAGCCACGAGATTGGGTAATCAACCAACTCGTGCCACCCCAATAAGAATGGGAAGGAGAAGCACACAATAAGGGTCAGGGGCCAAACCCCTAACCCAGAGAGAACAGGTGGAGTGAACGGGAACACTCCAAAGGGCGCCAACAAGGTTATCAACCAATCAGAGGGGGGAAAGGCATCGATTAGGTAGAGTAACAAGGCCAACCCGTGCAATATAGCCAGTTGGCAGTAATCATTTCATTCAGTTATCTCAGTATCATATTGGTGCTAGTTAGGTTAGATAGTTTAGCTAGGGAAGGACCGGGACTTTAGTTACCGTATCCCGCCTTCCATGTACGACAATCCATATCTATATCTATATCTTTATACCAGTTATTATACACAACGAACGACACGAACTCATTTACTTTCACACACGGCGGGGACGCGTAAACTAACACCGGATAAACCGGGATCCTTCCTGGATCCCGTCACATATATCCCGAAGCCCGTGAACTTCCTTTCACCACTTTGCCTGTATGGACCGACCTACCACTCCCCTTGCTGTATATAGACAGAGTCCCACTACCTTCTCCTGATACTCTCCGTATACTAACACATCCCAATGTATCCTTGTGTGCCACAATTCTACTTCTAGCCTCCTCATATGTGCCCGCACGCAATCCATCCTCGTTCTCCAGGTGTAATATCCCCACTCAAATACGCCGCTTTCACCCGCGATCCTGCTTGTCCCAACAACCGGCTCAAACTATCCACACCAGCTACCGCATTTACACCTCCCCCTCCAGCGATGAATGCCCGCACCTCATCCTCAAATTTCTCCAACCTCTCCAATTCCACCTTAAACCTATCCATGGGCCTCACTCTGCCCACCTGCCGGTACACACACACTCGCTACCCTCTGCGCAATAGTTGACCCAGAATTATCAGGGGATGACACATCTTCACTATACTGTATTAGATAATGGCTTTGACCAATTAATTACAACTAAAACCAACTCGTCTATAAAAGTAAAAAAAGTTAATTTTCTTCGGCCGCAAGGCCAGGGATTACGCACAAAGTCTGACGACTTATTTCCAGTGCGGTCCCCCCAGAACTTTACTCCCCAGAGGAAACTCCAGTACTCATTAAGCTACCACTTAAGGATGCAAGGCATAGAGATGCACCCTGGCTGGTCCCTTTAACGCATTCGTGCCGAAACGAAAACTGCCCTGGCCCATGTGATGATCGAACCCACGAACTACAGGGGATGTCAATTCAATGCAACCACTACACCAAGGTGGAACTCTACCACTACACCAAGGTGGAACCTTGGTCTACTGTAAATAATGTGCTTGATCTTGTGTTTACCACTGAAGACATGTTTATTTCAGACGTCGATACGAGTGTATCTTTTTCCACTAGTGATCACTCTAGCGTAGTGTTCAGTATTGTTTCGCCAGATGACAATGTGCAACCTGATAACCTGGGCTATTTTAATTTGAAATAAGGCGATTATGTTGGTTTTGCTGAATTTATTGAAGGACATGATTGGTCCGAAATTTTCAGTAACTGTGTAGTTGTAGACGATTACTGGTCGGCTTTAGCGGGAATTTTGAAATCAGGGATCGATAAATATGTGCCGTATACCAGTATCAAAGTTAAAAGTAGGCCGTATCCTGCCTTTATCAAGAATTTGCAGAAACAGAAAAAAGTATTATGGCGTCGTCGGCATACCGAAACCTGTAAAGCTGAACATAAAAAGTGCGCTAAGGCTGTTTCTAAAGCAGTCTTTAGATCAGCTTGCATTCGAGAAAACCACATTCTTACTTCTGGCAGGCCGGATGCTATTTCTAGTTATGTGAACAACAAAACCTAATGTGAAATGCTTTTAAAGTTAATGGTAAGGTCATCATTGATAACTCCACCAAAGCTCATATCCTTTCAGAAGTGTTTTCTGAAAACTTCACTAAAGACAATAAAAATATTCCACACTTTAGTCGTAGATTGCCTGATAAAGTTTATATCTTTAATGTAATTTTCACCCTTGATATTGTATTTTCTGTGCTTCGCAAACTTGAATCTAAACAAGGCGAAACCCCTGATTGGTTTCCTAGTTATATTTTTACTAAATTACCGCGTAGTTTATCTGTACCGCTACCGATTTTATTTACATTGTCTTTTGAAACTCATGCGAACATTCTTCCATTATATAAAAAGTGCAATCACACCGACCCCCACAATTACAGGTACTACTACTAGGATCGGCATGCTGCATTGCAGCTGCATTTTTAAGAATGCTGTGCCGGCTTGTCAACAAAATTGCACCGCCACAACTCCCTATCACCCATGACATTTGCTAGATCATCCGCATCTTTAAGGCCAGTGTCCTTTAAGATGCGTCTCAAGAAAGTCATGGGCTGTCCACCATGCTTATTCACTCCATGAGGCTGCCAAAGTACAAGATTATGCACTGGCTGGTCCTCACGGCGAAAGCAATGTCCTGCAAAGCGGAGGCGATTTTGTTCTAGTGTCAAGCTTGGGGGAACCAATGAGACACCTCCAATGTTATATAGTGTCTGGTTGGAGATGTGTGCATTGTACTTGACACAATGTACCCGGCGTAGCATTCTTGTGAATGTGCCATCCAGAGATTTGGTGTCCTCAGCAGTTAGAGCCCAGCATGGACTCCCGTAGAGGAGTACTGGAACTACTGCTGCTCTAAATAATCGGACCTTAAGTTTCCGATTAATTCTAGGTGACTTCCAAATCCTGGAAAGCCTATTCAAGGCTGCCCATGCCTTTCCCTTACGTATTCGAAGGTCCTCACCTGACTTCCTGATCCATGATCCCAGGTAACAGAAGTCGTCCACATGCTCAAGCATACCATCCTTTGAGCTTATGCTCATCCGATCAGAGACTTGCTGAGGACTTTCAAAGTTAACTGTCAGAATTTTGGTCTTTCTGGAGTTAATAAAAAGACCAACACTAGAAGCAGCATGTTCTAATGAGCTGAGGAGCCGCTGGGCTCCCTCTAATGATTCTGAGAGTACTCCTAAGTCATCAGCAAAGTCTAGATCAGTTAGGTACTTGGCAGGATTTCCTCGACTTCTGGTGCCAGTAGGTGGAGTTACCATCTCCCCATCATCATTATGATGATCTAAGGACATGCGTAGAACATAGTCAACCACAATAATGAACAAGAATGGTGCAAGTGTGTCTCCTTGGAGGACGCCCCATAACACTTCAAATGGTTCTGTGTCACCGTCAACAGTAGACACAAATGTTGTCGAACCATCGTATACTGATCTGATTGCTGCAATAATTTCATCAGGAATCCCATATAATGAAAGTATGCTGAACATACGTGAGCGAGAGACTGAATCAAAGGCCTTGAAGAAGTCAACAAAGATAACAGCCAGATGCCTGTCTTTCTTTTTTGATAACTCTTCAATTATCCTTCTAAGTGCCAAAATGGGCTCCATGGTCCCACGACCTTTACGGAACCCATTCTGATTTCCACGTAGCAGTCTCTCAATGGGATCCCTGATGCGATTTAATAGAATTCTATTGTATAGTTTTGCAGCAATCGAGATCAATGAGATTCCCCGAAAAGAACCATAGAGTGTTAGGTTGCCCTTCTTGGGAACTGGCACCAACTTATTTGTTTTCATTTCTTGTGGGACTCTTGTTGTACGGTACATGTCTACTATGATGGGATAGATGAGCTTTAAACACTCGGGTATTTTAAAGACCTCAGGGGGGACACCATCTACTCCACTGGCACGATTGGTCTTAATGCTCTTTGCAGCAGCCTTCACTTCTGCAAAGGAGATATCGCCAATATATTATTTATTAATAATTTATATATTATTATTTATATATTTATAATTTATAATAATATTTATTTACATTGTCTTTTGAAACTCATGCGAACATTCTTCCATTATATAAAAAGTGCAATCACACCGACCCCCACAATTACAGGTAGGGATGTCCCGGAATTCCGTTCCGGCCGGAATTCCGGCGGTTTTTGCCTGATTCCGGTTCCGGCCGGAATTGCCGGAATGGGGTCAATTCCGGCCGGAATTTTAAAGGAATTACATGTTGCTAACTAGTTTGATAGTTGCAATTATTAGTTTGTTAAATTATTACCCTATCACACATTACATTATGTATACATTTACATTATCACAAAAATTAAACTGCAACATTTAATTAATTGATTGACTCTCATTTATTGTTTTGGTTGGAATAACATGTTACTGTAAACTGATCCTTTCCTTTAACGGCACTAGGATATCCAAATGACCTAATGATGGAATCCTAGGTTGTGTGCAAACGAAGGTTTTTAGGTTTGAGTCTAAAAACTAAACTTTTGGCCAAGGTTTATAGGTTTTTGAAAAAAAAAATGAAATAGTTTAATCTGTCTTTTTTTAACCATATTTGGCTCGGGGGGGGGGTCATTTGAGAACATTTTTTGGAATTCATTTGGTGGGTAAAACCAAGATATCGTGACTTTTCCTAAAATTTAAATTCATTTTCATGTTCATTTTTGTGCGTTGGTCCCTTTCTTGCACCCATCTCCAGTATTTTGGGCTAAAATTTTCAAAAAGTTTTAATGGCTCGCCTAAATTATTTTATTTGTGGTACATAGCGGTTTTTAGATGTTGATCACGATTATTGAACTCAAATATAACATTCGAAAAATTTTTTGGTAATTTTGAATGTGACCCCGGGGCACGAAAGAAACAAGTATTGCAAATATGATAATGGAAATCACCAAAAAATCAAATTGATTTTATGCCATTAGGGGTTTTCCGGGATGCTGATCATGAATTTTTTAGACAATATCTAAGAAAACTTCCAAAATGACAACAACCTCTTTTGGCCAATTACGTAGTAAAAATAGACCTGGCCAGGTAGTCCAAAATAACCCCCCCCCCCCCCCCTCCCCCCTCTACAGCGGCATTACTCCCACAATTGCGCCAATAAAAAAAAGTTTACCATGAAATAAAGTTTATAACTGTTTATGTTAATAACCTTAGAACTGTTTTTTGTGTAAGTAATGTATATATAGGCCTACAGACACATACAGTTTGCCAAAAACTTAATACTTTAAGTTTTGTCGGAAAGAGTCAAAATTATATAAAAATAGGGAATAAAAACGTCTTTTTGCCAAATGCGGCTAACAAATTTCGTTGAGAAACAGTCCAAATAATCTGAACTAAAATTATTATTGTGATTGTGACTTTGTGTTTTGTCAAATTCATTATTACTATGTTTTTTTATTGGACGCAATTTCGGAATTTAATACATTTTCAATTTTAACTCTTTCGCAATTTAATACCACCTGCTACAGTATGCCAGTTTATACACACTCTGAAAATACAAGTAGAGTAAACACTAGAAACATGAGTGTGCCTTCGTGCAGCAGAAGCTAAAACCTGCAAGCAAATCTCTTCGAACAATTACTAATGGCTTATTATTATTATTGGCTTCCGCCACAAAAACAAGGACAGACTTTTTGAAAATAATTACCGGTATATAACAGTTCCGTACCGTAATTGTACGTACGATTTTTTTATAAATATATAATTAATCATTAACGTTTTACTGTGTAATTACAATTAGTCACCCACAATAAATAATTTACGGGTGACAGATAGGAGATGCACTTATTAAAGAGAGATTTAACGCGTGAAGTGAACGTAATTTAAAATTTCAAGACGTTTGGGTATGAAATTGGGTCCATATTGTCGGGCCAGTGTATTTTACGCCCATGTGAAGAATACCAGGATTTCACTTTTCGGTCGACTTTTTATTGGAATTTTATATATGAATATTTTTTTTTTTTTAATTTATCTTTATTACGTGTTTTATAGCGCTTATTTCTGTCTTATAACCTGTACAAATACTAATTCGTATTTTAGGGATTGTTGCGTAATTTTTATAGTAAAGAGGGAACGGGGATAAAGAAATGTAGTGCTAGTAGAAATTATTGAAGTTGTAGATTTACAAATGTTAACGCGAGCTTCAGCTCTACGTGGTTTTTTAATGTCGTACACATGAACTTTGGGGTTTATAGGTTATGTTAACTTTCGCTTAAACTGTTTGTTCTATCCAATCCTCTAAACTTTACTAACTTGTCAGCTTGTGGCGGGAAATTTAAAATATTTAATTTGTTAACGGTGCAGCAGTTAGCAGACTAAGGGATTTCTGGATTTACCGTGATCGTTGTATGTACTGCGCAGCTGCGGGACTGTGCTGCAGTTGTAGGCACGGGTAGGGTTGTAGTTGTAGTTAAGTAGACCCACTATCTGACTATGGACTATGGAATAGGCCTACTAAATTAAGATTATTATTGATAAGACTAGACTGATAGGATAGACCAAATTTAATAATAATTCATAGTTTAGGCCTACCGGCAGACCGGTACGCCTAAGCCTAATTTAGTATTTCATGGCGATGGCAGCATGGAGCAGTGGAGGGTGGAGCCACACCATCGCCATTAATCCTGTAATCAGGCGTTCGTTGCTGATTGCGACTGAATCTGTTGAGTTGCGGCTTGCGGGGGCTCGGCAGCTCTGGCTGGCCGAACCGGCGATGCATCCTATTGGTATCTGGACTGGATGTGGCCGATGTAGCATACCAGCATACATCTACACATGTACCACGTACCGGTAGGTCTATATTGCAGTATTGGGGTGGTATTGCAGTATTCTGGTATTGGCTTTTTATTTATTCTGAAAGTGACTTTGGTTTTAGATAGCTTTCTCCTCGTAGTTTTGTATATTTTTATTGTTTGTCGGTGTAGCGATCTTTTCTCTCTACCCTCTAATTTATTTTAATTTGGGATGTATGTCTGCGTGCTACGTGCTACCTAGTCTGCTAGTTGCTAGTTATATACAGTCTAGTATATGGTAATGTTTGTAGGGGTGCACCCGCACCGGATGTTAAAAAGTGCTACTGTAACCAAACCACTGCACCCATCAGCCATTATTTGAATTTTCTTATTTTTCCAGCATCAGTCTGACAGACTATCACACTGACTGACTGACGATTTTCCGGTATTAATTTAAAATAATTTGTTCCTTTTATATAAACATTTGGTTGATTTACGTATGAAAATTGATAATGCTGAGGAATACACTAATTGCTCTTAATAATACCCGAGGTTTGCGTGTCATCAACTGCAGATTTCAAGGTAATATGACTCGCATTGATTTAGAATTCGACGCTAAAGCTAAACCCACCGACATCAACTCCATAATGAGCGACTGGTCCAGTCTGCTCGATACCCGTGTCACTGTCCGTGGTGTCGTACAGTCCTTCCGCAAGATGAAAACCAACAAATTCGTTACCGTCACCGACGGCTCATGCGCCAAGCCCTTACAGATTGTTATACCAGCGTCCAGCATGCAGAATAAACTTCTACATTTCCACTCGGTATCCGATTTCAGCGGCACTCTCGTAAAGAGCCCGTCGCCATCTCAACCAGTTGAGCTTTTAGTTGAGTCTTATGCAGAAGTTGGGGGCTGCGAACCGAATACGTATCCCTTCAGTAAGCAGACAGCCTCTTCTAGACTGCCACCACCGTTTTATCGCCACTTCCCGCATCTCCGACCGAAGACGGAATGGTTCTCCGCCGTTCTGCGCTCTCGCAGTAACGCTTCCCTGTTCTTTCACGATTTCTATCGCCATAACAACTATTTTCTTGTCGACACTCCCGTTCTGACTTCGAACGACTGCGAAGGCTCCGGGGAAATATTCTCCGTCCGAACTGAAGTGAAACAGCCCGAAGCGGTGCGTCTAAACACACAAATAATAACATAATATATTTAAGGGATTGAATCAGTTTATCTATCAATCAATTTATTTTATAATCGATGAACTTCGCGTTGTGTGGAGGGATAGTGGTATGTTTGTTGGTTTGCTTGGTTAATTATTTAGCTATTGAGTTGTTTGATTTGGGTGTTTAGACGTCCCCTTCGGGATCCAACCATGGTAACTCCCCTTGTACGGGAGCCAATGTCAGTAACTCCCACGGTACGGGACCCAATGTCAGTAACTCCCACGGTACGGGACCCAATGTCAGTAACTCCCAGTGCGACAACTTCTTCGGCACAGATACCTACCTCACAGTGTCCTCCCAACTCCATCTGGAATCTCTAGCGACCACCCTAGGACGGGTCTACAAACTCGGGCCAGCGTTCCGCGCCGAGACCAGTTCCTCCTCGTTCCATCTCTCGGAGTTCTCCATCCTCGAGGCGGAACTCCATTGCGACGACTTAAACCAACTGATGACGTCATTGGAGTCGGCAATTAAATCAGTTTCGCGTCGAATCAAAGATCAATACTCGGAGGAGTTGGACGTTATTTACAGGTAATGTATCCAACTGAAACCGGTACTCACTATCGGAAACCAAGGACTTCTAGAATATAGTATTTTTCTATAAATAATATATTCTAGAAGTTCTTTCTTATATTAATCTATACACCCCCAGTCGGGGTAAATCAGCAATACTTTAAAATATATTTTTTTCCAAAATTGTAACATTACTCAACGCCGTTAGTATTGACAGCGAGTTGTTATTTACCAATTTACAACTTTTAAGGACATTACAGCATTGTATTGGCCTGTACATTTAGTATTGTATTTGGTATTAGGGGGCGTTCATAAAGTATGTCACGCAAATGTTTCTGATTTTGACCCCCCCTCCCCCTCTCCCTCTGTCACATTAGACAATTTGTAATACCCCCCCCCCCCCCCCCGCCCCGACAAAAAATATTTTATTGTAATAATACACAATGTTTGTTATGCCAAAATACAATATAAATTCAATCACTATATCTACATTTTCCCACGGGCAAGTCAAGTGTTATTATTCTATATTAATAACAGGTATTACAGTGTTGGAGTCAATGGCTTCTATGTCCTACTCAATTTATCGATTATACTCAATGTTATTGAGTTTATTGTTTTCCTTAAAGTTACCCACTCTTCTACACATGTGTGAAAGTCAAAGTCAAGCTAACGTTAAAGCATAGAACATCGCCGTGACCGTTATAACATAATTTATGTCATTTTTACAATTATTTATACAGTAACTAATATAATTTGTGCAGTTTCTATCACTTATAATGTATATGTACAATCATTTCTTTTTGTTAAAATTTTGGAATAAAACTACATACATACTTGTTGCAAAGTACTTTACAGTGTTCTGATCCTCGTGACTTTATTTTCACTCACTCACTAACGTTCCTTCGTGTAACAAAGCCACTCGGATCATCACACTGTAAAGTGCTACTTTACACACAAGTATGTAAATAGTTATTCATTTAATTCTTAAAATAATAAAATAAAATATAAGGTAGCTAGAGGTTAGCTAGAGTTGATAAAGGGGGGCTCTGTGGGCAAGTAAGGGCGTTGTATCGGTCGCTAGACGAGTTGAGACATAATTTACAGATACATTCTGAGGTTGGAGAGTGGAAAGAGGTAGTTGAACAGAGTTTGTGATGGAAGCCGTGGGATGTAAATCTGATTATTAAATGACGATTTTTCTGGTTACTGTTTTTCCAAGTATTTGACATAAATGCCGGTCCTATTTGGTAGAGTTGTTGGTTGAAATTTTCGTTGCGGTCAGATCGATGTTGTTTGAAGAATTCTAGAACGTCTGAGTGAAATTCTTTGGAATGAAGAGAAATTCTTTCTGAAACCAAATTTATATTTTTCTTATATGTACCTGAACCTGAAAATTAAATTGTTTCAACTGAATATGATTGATGTTTTTTAATCATTTTGACAATATAATTTTTTATTACATGTGAAAAAAAGTATAACTTTTTTTCACTATTCTCAAGGCACTTTATTTACCGAGCGTCAGCGAGGTTAATAAAGGGTCGACAGAATATTGAAAAAAAATGTTCTACGTTTTTTTTCCATGTATATACGTAATTTTATTCTTTAATTGGTACTTGTTTGTTGCTAAATTATCTAATTAAACATAGCGATATACTACAGAACAGTAGATCTTAAATCCTTAGATCCTTAGGGATCCCATTGAGAGCCTGCTCCGTGGAAATCAGAATGGGTTCCGTGAAGGTCGTGGGACCAAGGAGCCCATTTTGGCACTTAGAAGGATAATTGAAGAGTTATCAAAAAAGAAAGACAGGCATCTGGCTGTTATCTTTGTTGACTTCTTCAAGGCCTTTGATTCAGTCTCTCGCTCACGTATGTTCAGCATACTTTCATTATATGGGATTCCTAATGAAATTATTGCAGCAATCAGATCAGTATACGATGGTTCGACAACATTTGTGTCTACTGTTGACGGTGACACAGAACCATTTGAAGTATTATGGGGAGTCCTCCAAGGAGAGACACTAATAATTGTGGTTGACTATGTTCTACGCATGTCCTTAGATCATCATAATGATGATGGAGTGATGGTAACTCCACCTACTGGCTCCAGAGGTCGAGGAAATCCTGGCAAGTATCAATCTGATCTAGACTTTGCTGATGACTTAGGAGTACTTTCAGAATCACTAGAGGGAGCCCAACGGCTCCTCAGCTCATTAGAACATGATGCTTCTAGTGTTGGTCTTTTTAACTCCAAAAAGTGTTAACATTGAAAATCCTCAGCAAGTCTCTGACCGGATGAGCATAAGCTCAAAGGATGGTATGCTTGAGCATGTGGACGACTTCTGTTACCTGGGATCATGGATCCGGAAGTTCGGTGAGGACCTTCGAATACGTAAGGGAAAGGCATGGGCAGCCTTGAATAGGCTTTCCAGGATTTGGAAGTCACAGAGAATTAATCGGAAACTTGAGGTCCGAAGATTTAGAGCAGCAGTAGTACTCCTCCATGGGAGTCCATGCTGGGCTCTAACTGCTGAGGACACCAAATCTCTGGATGGCACATTCACAAGAATGCTACGCCGGGTTCATTGTGTCGAGTATAATGCACACATCTCCAACCAGACACTATATAACATTGGAGGTGTCTCATTGGTTCCCCCAAGCTTGACACTAGAACAAAGTCGCCTCCGCTTTACAGCACATTGCTTTCGCCGTGAGGACCAGCCAGTGCATAATCTTGTACTTTGGCAGCCTCATGGAGTGAATAAGCATGGTGGACAGCCCATGACTTTCTTGAGACGCATCTTGAAGGACATTAGCTTTGAAGATGCGGATGATCTAGCAAATGTCATGGGTATTAGGGAGTTGTGGCGGAGCAATTTTGTCTACAAGCCGGCACAGCATTCTTAAAAATGCAGCTGCAATGCGGCTTGCCGATCCTAGTAGTAGTAATACAGTAGTGTTACAAAATAAATTGAACTGTAGTATTTAATTATATTGCTTCCATAGTTACTGTGATTCCAATTTCTGTACTCTTCAACGCCTGATGCTGCCTTACTCAATGTTAAAATTCAATGTTAAAATTAATGTTTAAATTAATGTTAAAATTATTGTTCTCGAATATTTATTACGTAACTAGAGAGCCGCTTAACAACATAAGCCAATATTGGATGAGTTCCGTTTTGGAGAACGCCGCGCAGACACTAAATTTTCCATAACTTTTGAGTGTGTGAATGGATTATACTCAATTTACTTGAAAACCTTTTCTACACCGATGCTCCTTCAATATATATATGTAATAAAATTTAAGAAATTACACCAAAAAAAAATATTTTACTTTACTTTTTACGCCGGGAAAAAAAGTAAAATCAATGCAATCCTATAGGTTACTTTTTTTCCTTCACCCGATTTTGGGGCATATTCGAGCTGAAAAGTAACAATTTAAGAATAAAATTCTTTAACACTATTTGGCCCTGGGGGGTGGGAGGTCATTTTATAAATTTTTTTGTAATTCATCTGTATCTAGTCATGTTTGTTGGGAAAACCGAGATTTCGTGACTTTTCCTAAAATTTAATGGGCTATCCAATAGAACAAACGCCATTTACATGGCTATGATAGTTTTCGTGCTGTGGTCCCTTTCTGGCAACCATCTCCAGTATTTATCGTGCTAAAATTTTCAAAAAGTTTTTATACAGTAGCTCACTAAAATTAATTTATTTGCGGTATATAGCGGTTTTTTTTGGATTATGATTACGATTATAGAACTCAAATATAACATTAGAGAAATTTTTTTGTTAATTTTGAATGTGCCCCCCGGGGCACGAAAAAAACAAGTAGTGCAAATATGATAATGAAAAATCAGCACCAAATTAAATTGATTTTATGTCTATAGGATCTTTGGGATGCTGATCACGAATATAACACTCAAAAACAAAAATACTGTGGCAGCCCCACATAGATTATACAGTCTCAAAACTTTATTATTACGGTTGCCTAGCAACCCTAGAGAGTAAGGTATTCTGTTATTAGGCCGACCTACAGAATGGTACGACTGTACTGCAGTATGCCTTCAGCAAAGACTCGAACTTGAGTTTTGATAAGTTTTCATTTCGTGGCTAGACGCCATCACTACATTGGTGACCCAGCGTCTCAAGACGAACTCTTGAGACCGCGACTCGCAACACGATCCTGCAATCGAACTGGAACAGCCACCGACAGACCGAAACTGTGTTGACAACAATCTGACAATGGCCGAAGCGACCGCCAACGCCGTTTCTATTAAACTGCCTCCTTTCTGGACCACCCAACCCGAGGTGTGGTTCGCCCAGGCGGAGGCACAGTTCCACATCCGCAGCATCACCGAGGACGCTACAAAATACTATTACGTGGTGGGGGCCCTCGACCAGGAGACAGCCGCTCGCCTCCTAAAACTCATCCGGAACCCTCCCGCTACTGAGAAGTACCTCAAACTCAAGGGCCAACTTCTCAAGGCCTTCGGGCTCTCCCGACGCGAGCGCGCAGCCCGACTCTGGGACCTCGACGGCCTCGGTGACCGGCGCCCCTCGCAACTCCTCGGAGAAATGCAGGCGCTCCTCGGCGACGACAACGCGGGACTCCTCTTCGAGGAGGCCTTCCTCCGGCAGATGCCCGCCGCAATCCGCCTCCAACTCGCGGAGGAGGACTTCCGCGACCTCGACAGGGTTGCGGACCGGGCCGACGCGCTGTGGGAGGCCTCCCGGCAGACCCCACTCGCGGCCCACGCCGTCAGGAAACCGACGCCGGTCCCGCCGCAGCGAACCGGAAAGAACTCCTCGTCGGCGTCGACTCCCGCCCCGCGGGCCCCGAACTCGAACCCGGACTGGTGCTATTATCACCAGACGTTCGGCCCCACAGCCAGGAAGTGCCGCCCGCCCTGCAGTTACCAGGGAAACGCCCCGGCCGGCCGTTTGTAGCAGCTACAACGGCCGGCCACACCGACCTGCTGCTGTTTGCCTGGGACCGCGTTTCCGGGCAACGCTTCTTGGTCGACACCGGGGCGGAGGTAAGCGTTATTCCCGCGACGACTCGCGAGGAACGTTCGGGACAGAATGGGCCGCCCCTCCTCGCCGCCAACAAAACGTACATTCGAACGTACGGCGACCGCTCCGTCAAACTCGACTTCCACTCCCGCCGGTTCCAGTGGAAGTTTATCGCGGCCGACGTCGCCCAGCCTCTCCTCGGAGCCGACTTCCTCCGAGCGAACAACATGTTGGTCGACCTGAGAGGCCGCCGTCTGGTCGACGCCGAGACGTTGACCTCGATCCCGTGCGGGCGGACTACGGGCCACGCCCCCCACCTCGGTTCTGTCACCGCCTCGGACGACGAGTTCGCTCGGCTCCTCGCCGAGTTCCCCGATATTACGATCCCTCGCTTCTCCGACCCCACCGCGAAACACGGGGTCGAACATTACATCCCCACCGAGGGACCCCCGGTCTACTCCCGCGCCCGTCGTCTGCCTCCAGACAAACTCAAGATCGCGCGGGACGAGTTCCGGAAGATGGAGGAGATGGGGATCATCCGCCGGTCCAACAGTCCCTGGGCGTCACCCCTCCACATGGCCCCTAAACCCTCGGGTGGATGGCGGCCGTGTGGCGACTACCGACGCCTCAACGACGCCACGACTCCGGACCGATACCCCATCCCCCATATCCAGGACTTCTCCTCCAGACTGGCTGGGGCGAAGATCTTTTCTAAGATCGATCTGGTGCGCGGCTACCACCAGATCCCCGTAACCGAGGCCGACATCGCCAAGACCGCGGTTATAACCCCGTTCGGCCTGTTTGAATTTCTTCGAATGCCGTTCGGGCTGAAGAACGCGGCCCAGGCCTTCCAGAGACTGATGGACACGGTGTGCCAGGGACTCGACTTCCTCTTCGTCTACCTAGACGACGTCCTCGTCGCGAGTCGGTCCCCCAAGGAACACCGTGACCACCTCCGTCAGCTCTTCACGCGCCTCCAAGAACACGGCCTCGTGATCAACCTCGCCAAGTGCGAGTTCGGTCGGTCGACCATCGACTTCCTCGGCCACCGAATCTCGGCCCACGGCGCCGTCCCGCTCCCCGACAAGGTCGCCGCCATCCGGGAGTTCACCCAGCCGACCACCGTCAAGGGCCTGCAGGAGTTCGTGGGGATGGTGAACTTCTATCATCGGTTCGTCCCCGCGGCCGCCGCCATCATGCGGCCCCTCTACGCGGCCCTTGCCGGTAAACCCAAGTCCCTCGACTGGACCCCCGACATGGCGGCGGCGTTCCGGAACGCCAAGGAAGCCCTCGCCAACGCCACGATGCTCGCCCACCCCAACGCCAACGCACCGACGGCGCTCACCGTGGACGCATCCGGCACGGCAGTGGGCGCCGTTCTAGAACAGCTCGTCGGCGACTCGTGGCGCCCCCTGGCGTTCTTCAGCCGCCAACTTCGACCCCCGGAGGTGAAGTACAGCGCGTTCGACCGGGAACTCCTCGCGCTGTACCTCGCTGTTCGCCACTTCCGGTACTACCTGGAGGGCCGCGTATTCACCGCCTACACAGACCACAAACCCCTGACGTTCGCATTCGCCAAGATCAGCGACCCGTGGTCGAATCGGCAACAACGGCACATCGCCTACATTTCCGAGTTCACCACGGCGATCGAACACGTCGCCGGCAAAGACAACGGTGTGGCGGATGCGCTCTCCAGGACTACCGTCAGCGCGGTTCGAACCCTCCTCCCCGGCCTTGACTATACGGCTATGGCGGCTGCCCAACTCGCCGACCCCGAGCTGCCAACCTACCGCTCCGCCGTGTCCGGCCTCCAACTGGAAGACGTCCCGCTCGCCCCCGCCAACGCCACTCTACTTTGCGACGTTTCTCTCGGACACCCGCGCCCCGTCGTCCCCGTCGCCTGGCGACGGCGCGTCTTCGACGCCCTACACGGCCTGTCTCACCCCGGCGCTCGTACCACCAAGAAACTCGTCGCCGACAGGTTCGTGTGGCACGGCCTCCGCAAAGAGGTGGGCGAGTGGGCGAAGACCTGCATCCCTTGCCAGTCTTCCAAAGTGCAACGCCACGTCCGCGCGCCCCTCGGCACCTTCGCCACCCCCCACCGCCGGTTCGACCACATCCACGTGGATCTGGTCGGCCCTCTACCACCATCGCGCGGGTTCACTCACCTGCTGACGATGGTAGACCGTTTCACTCGGTGGCCAGAGGCCGTGCCCCTCACCGAGACCTCCACCGAGAGTTGCGCCCGGGCTCTCATCTCCAACTGGATATCTCGGTTCGGCGTCCCCGCGGATCTCTCCTCCGACCGCGGTTCGCAGTTTACCTCCCAGCTCTGGTCCGCCGTCAACCAGCTGCTGGGCACCCAACTGCACCGCACCACGGCCTACCACCCGCAGGCGAACGGACTGGTGGAACGTTTCCACCGCCACCTAAAGTCCGCCCTGCGGGCCTCGCTCACCGGCCCCGATTGGGTCGACGAGTTGCCGTGGGTTCTCCTCGGAATCCGGACCGCTCCCAAGGACGACTTGGGGACCTCCTCCGCCGAGCTGGTCTACGGTGCCCCCCTCACCGTCCCGGGCGAGTTCCTTCCGCCGGCTACGGGCGCCCAGCACTCGCCGTCCACGATCCTCCCTCAACTCCGGGATACGGTCGGACGGTTCGCTCCGGTACCGACGTCACGCCACGGACTGACTCCGTCGTCGGTTCCACCGGACCTCCATGACGCTACCTACGTTTTCGTCCGGCGCGACGCCCACCGGACGCCATTCGAACGCCCCTACGAGGGGCCTTACAAGGTCCTCACCCCCGGACCCAAAACATTTAAGATCGAGATGGGCGGTCGAACTGAAACGATTTCAGTCGACCGACTCAAACCGGCCCATCTCGATTTTACCGAGCCGGTCGTTCTCGGCCAACCGCGGCGCCGAGGTCGACCCCCGAATGCACCTCCGGTACCTCCTACACCGCCGGTACTAACGCAAAGACCACCAACCCCAGCCCAACCGCCCGTACAAACTCGATCGGGCCGGACGGTCCGTCCACCTGATTATCTGTAATACGTTTCGAGACTGGGGGGGGTCATGTGGCAGCCCCACATAGATTATACAGTCTCAAAACTTTATTATTACGGTTGCCTAGCAACCCTAGAGAGTAACGTATTCTGTTATTAGGCCGACCTACAGAATGGTACGACGGTACTGCAGTATGCCTTCAGCAAAGACTCGAACTTGAGTTTTGATAAGTTTTCATTTCGTGGCTAGACGCCATCACTACAATACCGTATTATCCAACCAAAGTCGATTTTTGCTGTTTGAAATTTTTTGCTACTTGTATTTAAATCGTCCCACCTCACAAGCACCAAAAATGATAGTTGCATTACCACATATGATTTTTAACGCCAAAATTGGTTAATTAACATATATAATTAATAATTAAAATTAATTGCACCAAAATTGGGTTTGCATTACCAGAAATATTTATATAACTAGTGTCATCGTGATCAACGACCTCGAAAAACCTTCCGAATTGTCAAACCAAAAACAAAATCTTTTAGTTTGACAATTTTTACCTGTACTTTTCGTCCTGGGGGACCAAAATAGCACCAAAAATCATGATTGCATTGCCATAAAATATTTTAAACAAGTTTTATCGTAATCAGCGACCTCGAAACCCCTTATATTATCAAAATTTAAATTTTTGAGCCAAGATCTAAACAATTTATAAAATAACCCCCCCCCCCCCCCCCCCCCGGCCAATTATGTTGTAAAAATAACCCGGGACAGATAGGGTTAAACGAAAACTTTGTTCAACTTTCATTGAATCTCAAAATTCCCTCTCAGATTCAGTTATCCTAAGTTATTCATAGTTCAAATTCAACAATTAAGATACTAATTACAAGCCTATTAGCTTTGTACTGTCTAATTTAGTTTTAAGTGAAATTATTTACTGAAATTATTGCATATTTACTTACAGATACACGAATATTTCGAGTCGAGTCGATAATTTACTGGAATACAATTTTTATAGAATCCAATACAACGAAGCCGTAAATATTCTAAAGAATCATCAGGACTTATTTTCTGTACCGGTTGAATTCGGTAATAATTTACACAAAGAACACGAAGTGAAACTGGTCGAGTTGTTTAACGAGGTTCCGGTGTTTGTAACTGACTTCCCCGCGTCTCTGAAACCCTTCTATATGCGACGCAACCAAGACGACGACACTGTCAGCTGTTTCGACCTGTTGGCGCCGATGGTAGGCGAGATCGCGGGGGGCAGTTTACGCGAACACAGAGCCGACGTTCTACAGCGGAATATTAGCAACTGTATGAGCGACGGCGATGCGTTGAGCTGGTACGTAGACCTGAGACGGTGTGGGGGTGCGCCGCTGGGCGGCTACGGACTGGGATTGGAGCGATTCTTACAAGTAGTTTTGGGTGTCGGGAGCGCCAAAGATACCGTTGCGTTCCCTCGCTACCCCGGTAGTTGTCTAATGTGAATATAATTTTTCGTATAATCGATAGTTATTCACGATTTACTGAGAGGGTTTCTTTGTTTTGTCTGTAAATGTATAAACATTTTTATTTACGGGTTTTAAAAAACGCGAATTCCAAAAATTATTTGTTTAACGTACATTTTTTGTATTAGTAAATTATGTCCGGGCTGCGTATTCCCAATCCTTACACCAGTAGGAACACATTATGAATTGGTGCTTGGGATTGGTTAATAAACTATTATTTGATTGGACGTTGAAATCATGTAAGGAATGGAGATAGGGGTCGAACTAGTGTAAGTGTAAGGGCTTAATTCTACATAGAATATTAATTACGCGTAATGAAGAAACAAGATGGAGAGTTGTAAAGGCTCAACTAAAAATAATGATGAATATTCTAGAATAAAGACAAAAACGTTAGAATTATTGCGGCCAGTTACCTCTCAAAATTTAAACCTTTGTATTTTGATAATATCTTTAGCAATTTATAGTGAAATTTAAAACCGTTTTCACATTCGGAATCTACAGATAAAGGCGGTTCTAATGATATCTAGATTACATTCCAAAGACGAAAAATAAAGCCAACAAAGATGGTTAAATATTGTTAAATAGACTATTTTTAACGGCTTGTTGAAGCTAATAAATTTGAAAATTGAAAAATCCGGCCCTGCCCGCAGTAAGAAAAGTTGTCGAACTATCACCAATACCAAATTTTGCAGCATGTGATTGAAATTTGAAAATTAGTGGGGGGGGGGGGGGGGGGCGGGTGGATTAAGGGAGGTGGTATATATAATATTAAGAATGCTGTGCCGGCTTGTCGACAAAATTACGCCGCTACAACTCCATATCACCCATGACATTTGCTAGATTATCCGCATTGTCAAGGCCAGTGTCCTTTAAGATGCGTCTCAAGAAAGTCATGGGCTGTCCCCCATGCTTATTCACTCCATGAGGCCGCCAAAGCACAAGATTGTGCACTGGCTGGTCCTCACGGCGAAAGCAATGTCCTGCAAAGCGGAGGCGGCTCCGTTCAAGTGTCAAGTTAGGGGAGACTAATGAAACACCTCCAATGTTGTAGAGTCTGATTGGATGCGCCATCCAGAGATTTGGTTCTTCAGCAGTAGAGCCCATCATATTCTCTAAACATTATGGATTGTTACATTATGTCAACTTATCAGCGTTCTGTATGTGAAGAAAGGATTTTATGGATACTCATTTAAACATTTTAATCATGTACTCTATCGTATAAAATTGAAATTCATTAACAGGTACACATTATTAATAATAAATTTAAATCTAATTAAAGTTTATTGGAAGTTATCTCCTGCTTGGATGTGATAAATCATTAAACCATCTTGACTATAGTCGACTGAAGCAAACTTAGTCACTGTCTGTGTCCGTTCAGCTTTACTGAACACTGTCGCCATTTTGCCATTTTCTTTGGTCATTTTCTCTAAAGTGTTTCTATTGGACGTTTCGACGGTTCGACATAATGGGTTACAGTACACGTTAAACAATTATTATTTACATACAATAGCTAGTCCCGTCACTGCAAACTGGATAATAAAGCAGCACTCATTAACATAAATGGAAATAATACATTCTGGAATACGGTAATTGAAGTTGTTTCCATGTCATTGATTACTTTGCAGCGTCCCCTCCCTATAAGGCCGCAAGGCTGCAAAGAAAGTAGTACTTTGCAGCGTTACGAGTAATTCACCAGAACGCTGTTAAGTTGACATAATGTAACAAAATAACTAATATATAAGTAATATATAATAAAATTCTATGTCGACAGAGTTTCATTAACTAATTGAAACTTCTATTATACATCACTTAACTTTATTAATTAAATGTGAGTTCACGTCTCTCATCCAATCCACTCACTCAGGAACTCAATCAGTATAATATTTATTTGCGCTCCTAAATTGTTACGGGGAATTGAATTCTCAACGCGGTTCACTGATTGGTTGATTGAACGAGGCAGGAAGTGCTGCTGCTTGATTCTTGACGGAGGAAGGGTTGACGGATTACTGGTTGGATGTGTTACCTTGGAACCCATCCCCCAGCTGTCTGCTAGTGGCAATACCGTACCGCAACTATTCCATATCCGTTTTATCGTAAATAATTCCGCAGGTAGATACAGTAGATGCATTATTCAATGTAGCCATTTGTCTTTTCAATGTAGCCACTTGCTTGCGTTGTTTTTACACCATTTCCTTATAATGTTTTTATTAAAACTAAATTACGGAGGTTAATAATAGTTAATGTATTAATTAATTGTAGTTATTAAAATAATATTATAAACGTTGCTTTTATTCAATTTAATTTATTATTATTATTATTACAAAATTAAATTTATCCCAGGCAATAAATAATTATATTAATCGAAGTAAAATTATTATATCATCAAGTGCGAATGAAAAAATGTCATAGTTGGTTAATTTGATGAATAATTTAGTTTTATTTCAATATACGAAACATACGAAATGCTATACTGTAGGAAGAAATTGAAAACTGTTAAAAACTTGTGGAAAACTGAGACGATGGCGCAAAATCACGCAAACACCAACTATGTGATGTGACTTAATTTAATTTAAAACATTAAGGGGATGGAGTAGGTTGCAGAGGCGGTGTTTTCTACCCAAAACAATAAACGTGAGTTTTTCACTTGCGTTCAATGTGCGCCAATTAATTAATGTTGACTATTTTGGTGAATGATTAAGTAGTGAGTGGTTTCATATTTAATGTAATTTTTGCTGGGCGCAGCTTCTCAAACTTAGAAAACACATGAATTAATAATTATTATTATTATACTCGCGCACATAAGCGCAAACCAGGCTAGCTGGCATTTATTAGTAAAATTGTGACAATTATACAATTATGCCGATTACACTATTATAAAATCATAGTAAACGAACAGGATCAACATCACTACTAAATTATTAAATAAAATATAAGTCAATAGTTGGCTAAAAATAAAGCTTAAAAATGGCACCAGTGATTATACAATCAATGTTGGGTAGGGTTAGTATAGCATAGGGACGACACGTTATAATTAACATTAATCAAATAGATATCGTTATATATAAGTTTGTATACGGTTCGAATTAACCCCAATTAAGAGTATGCAATAAAGGAACAAACTTAAAATCCGTAAAATTGTAGTATTCTATTATGTTTAGTTTTAAAAGTTACTCCGTGCAGATCATAGCAATTCTTTACAAAATTAGCACAGATTATGTCGTCAAGCGAGCTATTGCCAGTTTGAAGTCCTGTCAAAAGTGCACGTTTGTCATATTCACATGTTAGTATAGACCACATGGAAGGGATTTGGTGAGTTTCCTTTGCTCGTCTGTAGGTGCTCATGAGGCCCCTGTATAACGTGCGGGATATCGCATTATCCAAAGCAATGTACCGGAAGCTAGTTTGTAAGGTGAATATAGGGCATCTAAGTATTTGCAATAATGTTGACACGGCGCCACGATAGGCCATGGTGCTGAGAGGCAAAATATTCAGGAGTTCGTATAATGTGTCGTTGTTTATATATACTCCAACATGCAGAAGTCGGCGTAGAGCCTGTCTATATGCTGAATCGATACGAGATATGTCATTCTTGCTCAGGTTACCAATCGTATACTTCAGCTTGTATGTCAAGCTTGGGATTACAAGTGACTTCCAGAGATATGATAATGTTTCGGTATCTAACCATTGCGATGTCCACCCTTTCTGTTGAAAAATTCCTCCCATTTTCCATATATGCTGAGTGCACTCTGCGGCAGCGTGTGCGCTAGTTTTGTTGGAAGAAAGAGTGTAGCCCAGGAACTCGATTGTCTGACTTTCCGGTATTAGCTGCCCATTAATATTGAGGAAACACGGTATGTAAGTGTTGTTGTTAGCTTCGCTGTACATCCAGTGACATTTAGACGGCTCGAACATTAGTTGTAACTTATCGAGCCCCATGTTCAGTATATTTGACATGAGTTCTATTTCCTGTATTGTAGTGGCTAAAAGAAAAACATCATCAGCATACATTATGCAGCCGAACCAGATATCGTTGATCATGCACCCCAGTCCGGATTCAGTTAGCGACTGCATGACGCTGATGGTGTAAAGATTAAATAAGCATGGTGACAGTAATGATCCTTGCATGATCCCTCTAGGCATATTTATGCCAACCACATCTATCAGATTTCCAAACTTGAGGTACACCATGGCGATGCTGTAGTAATGAACCAGTAGACGGCAAATGAATGGGTTTATAATTCCTGATAACTTCTCGAAGAGAACTGCGTGGTCAACTTCGTCAAAAGCGGATTTGATATCAAGTTGGCACATATACAGACCTGATCCTAGTTCACTAAAGTGTTGTATACATTCCAGTATCAAACCGATGGCAGCCTCGCATCCCACTTGTTCTTTATATGCTAACTGATAGTCGTTTCTTGGAAGGATATTCTCAAGGAAGCCCTTGTATATTATACGCTCGAGTACCTTTGCTAATAGGCATATGCTGGCAATCGGTCTATAAGAGTTAGTTCTCATGGGATCCTTCCTCTTCCCTTTGAATAGACTTGTTATGATAGTTGCTCCAAAAACATCGGGCACCATGCCAATACGTATACTTGCATTGTACATATTTGCTAACAGGTGACACATAGTCTCGGGGTTGGCGGATAAAAGGTGCTCCACTGTTATAGAATTGAGGTCCGGCGACTTCCCTACCGATAAAGATAGAATAGATTTCCTTATAGTTTCTTCAGATATGGTAGGCATAGTAGTATTCTTGCATTGTCTGTCCAAATTATCGGTGATATTGGTAGTACTAGTAACGTTTCTTGTAATTCTGTCCCTATATGACTGACGTATTTGTTCCTGAATCTGAGTTGGTGGTGTACTTGAAGTTCCCTTGTTTGAAAATTTACGCCAGAAACCCTTTGGGTTGCACTTCAGCTTGTGAGTTACTTCACCGACCGATCTTGCAACGTGTGTCTTCATAAGTGCATTTTTTAGTTGTCGTACTCCGCGTTTGGACTGTTTGAAGGCGATCCCCACCTCATCG
>JAUCBJ010004469.1:0-14460 GCA_032718475.1 Nemertoderma westbladi | reverse complement strand
CTTTCCCATCGTCTCAGTTCCGCCTGGTGACTTTCGTCCTCATTGTCTGCCAACTCCATGGCCTCAGCCATCTGGGCTCGATTAGCCACGCCATCTCCGCGGTTTACTGTGAAGTCAACTCGGTCGTCTTCCGAATCGGAACCGTTGTCTTCGCGAACTACAATAAATATTAAAACAATATATCAAATCAATCAATAATAAATATTATTTTAATGTAGATACAACCCCAAGCGGGGTAAATTATAATTGACATCCGAATTTTAGCAAAGAAATAAAATTAACAGATAAGATACAGAAAAATATAGTAAATATTGTAATACTGTAAATTCAAGATAATTCACGGTTACTGGAAATAAATATAGTAATTTGCTACGGGAAGGACGATACAATGTCGAAATTCAGAACGTTATTATCTATCGCAGTCAAATATCTAAAGTATTGAAACATTTAACCATATTGAATATTTAAATAGATATAAAAAATAAAATTTTGAAAATTTCTTAAAATAAAATAGATGGATGTAGGACAATTCGGTCCCGGACAATTCGGTCCGGACAATTCGGTCCTGGACAATTCGGTCCCGGACAATTCGGTCCCGGACAATTCGGTCCCGGACAATTCGGTCCCGGACAATTCGGTCCCGGACAATTCGATCCCAAAACACTACATAAATGGGACCGAATTGTCCGGGACCGAATTGTCCTAGAACCGAATTGTCCTAGGACCAAATTGTCCGGGACATAGTGGTATTGAGAAGTTGCCATGGGAGGCGCTGCGGGTAGGGTAGTTGTGGACTGAAGAACGTTTTGGGAATAGTTTACCGAGGGTTGAATTTGGGCTTATGGTTTTCGAATAAATATCGTACATGAAGGTGCAAACTGATAGTTCATAGAGTTTGTTAAGTGGTAAAATATTTAATTGTTTGTAAATGGGAATTGAGGATGATCTGCAGTGTGAGAATGTAATACAGCGTAACAGTTTGTTGATTTTGGTACGTAGCGGTTTCAGTGTGGTGGAATACTGCTATACTGCGGAATACTGCTACCCCATACCAGGATCTCATAATTAACGTAGGGATGGATCAGTGAAAAGTAGAGGGATCTGAGTATATGTAGAGGAAATATGTGCCTAAATTTATAGAAAATACCGCTGGATTTAGAAATTTTTTGAGTACCTGATTTATATGGGTTTTCCACTTGAGTTTTGAATCTATCCAAATGCCAAGTAATTTTGTGTTGTCTGTCTGTTTGATATCGGTGTTGTTAATTTTAAGTTGTAATCTGTTGTTATCGGTGGTAGTAGGAATAGGAAGGTTAGTAAATATGGTGTACTCAGTTTTCTTCAGGTTTAGTAATAGTTTATTGTCACGTAACCAGTCGTAGATTTTAGTTAATTCGCTGTTTGTTGATATTAATGAGTGGATATCATGATGTGATTTGAGTAGGGTTGTGTCGTCAGCGAAAAGTTTACTAAGTAAGTTTGTTGCTTTGGGTAAGTCATTAATAAAAATAGAACAAATGGTTGGAGTAATCCAAGGCGATAAACTCTCTCCCTTGCTCTTCAGCCTCTTTGTCGCCGACCTCCCAGTCGCTCTAATTGGAATCGGACTCCTAATGTACGCAGATGACCTTGCTATTTTTGGGCATTCAATTCATGAAATACAGCTCTGGATAAACTGAAAACATTGTGATAAAAACGGTTTAACGGTTAATCTTACCAAGATAAAAGCGATAAAATTTCGCAGAGGTGGAAGATTCGCGTTTTCCGATAAGCTGTTTTATGACAAACAACAAATCGAGTTTGTCAGCAATTTTAACTATTTTGGAGTAACACTTTCGACTAAAAACTCAGCGTCGTGTCACTACGATTACCTCTACAAGCGCGGTATCGCTGCTTGTCTACGTCTGTCTAGCAAAGTAAATCTATTGCTCACCTCAATGGACACTGCTACAAAACTTTGGTCGGGGGCTATATTCCCGGCAGTATCTCACGGGGCAGCACTATTTGTTAACGAGTATGCAGAGTCGCTTCAATCTCTAGAGCACATTATTAAAGTACGGGGGTTTTACTGGAAACTCTGGTCGGGCCTATCCAAATATGCGTCAACAACTAGGATCCTCCGCGCTGTTGACAACCCAAAGGATGCCGAAATACCATTTTATTTTTAATTATTTTTTGTGGTAGCTAGTATTTTTTACTAGCTAGAAATTTTAAATTTTAACTCATCCAATCTCGGAGTATTGTACTGGTTAAACTCACCCAATCGCGGAGTATTGTACTGGTTAAACTCATCAAATCTCGTAGTATCGTACTGGTTAAACTCACCCAATATCTGAGTACTGTACTGGTTAAACCCATCCAATCTCGGAGTATTGTACTGGTTAAACTCACCCAATCTCGGAGTATTGCACTGGTTAAACTCACCCAATCTCGGAGTATTGTACTGGTTAAACTCACCCAATCTCGGAGTATTGTACTGGTCAAACTGACCCAATATATGAGTATTGTACTGGTTAAACTCACCCAATCTCGGAGTTTTGTACTGTTTAAACTCACCCAATCTCGGAGTATCGTACTGGTTAAACTCACCCATTCTCGGAGTATTGTACTGGATAAACTCACCCAATTTCGGAGTATTGTACTGGTTAAACTCACCCAATCTCGGAGATTTGTACTGGTTAAACTCACCCAATCTCGGAGTATTGTACTGGTTAAACTCACCCAATCTCGGAGTATTGTACTGGTTAAACTCACCCAATCTCGGAGTATTGTACTGGTTAAACTCACCCAATCTCGGAGCTTTGTACTGGTTAAACTCACCCAATCTTTGTACTGGTTAAACTCACCCAATCTTTGTACTGGTTAAACTCACCCAACTTCGGAGTATCGTACTGGTTAAACTAACCAAATCTCGGAGTATTGTACTGGATAAACTCACCCAATCTCGGAGTATTGTACTGGTTAAACTCACCCAATCTCGGAGTATCGTACTGGTTAAACTCACCCAATCTCGGAGCTTTGTACTGGTTAAACTCACCCAATCTCGGAGTATTGTACTGGATAAACTCACCCAATCTCGGAGTATTGTACTGGTTAAACTCACCCAATCTCGGAGTATCGTACTGGTTAAACTCACCCAATCTCGGAGCTTTGTACTGGTTAAACTCACCCAATCTCGGAGTATTGTACTGGATAAACTCACCCAATCTCGGAGTATTGTACTGGTTAAACTCACCCATTCTCGGAGTATTGTACGGGATAAACTCTCCCAATCTCGGAGTATTGTACTGGTTAAACTCACCCAATCTCGGAGTATTGTACTGGTTAAACTCACCCAATCTCGGAGATTTGTACTGGTTAAACTCACCCAATCTCGGAGTTTTGTACTGGTTAAACTCACCAAATCTCGGAGTATTGTACTGGTTAAACTCACCAAATCTCGGAGTATTGTACTGGATAAACTCACCCAATCTCGGAGTATTGTACTGGTTAAACTCACCCAATCTCGGAGTATTGTACTGGTTAAACTCACCCAATCTCGGAGTATTGTACTGGTTAAACTCACCCAATCTCGGAGTATTGTACTGGTTAAACTCACCCAATCTCGGAGTATTGTACTGGTTAAACTCACCCAATATATGAGTATTGTACCTGTTAAACTCACCCAATCTCGGAGTTTTGTACTGTTTAAACTCACCCAATCTCGGAGTATCGTACTGGTTAAACTCACCCATTCTCGGAGTATTGTACTGGATAAACTCACCCAATCTCGGAGTATTGTACTGGTTAAACTCACCCAATCTCGGAGCTTTGTACTGGTTAAACTCACCCAATCTCGGAGTATTGTACTGGATAAACTCACCCAATCTCGGAGTATTGTACTGGTTAAACTCACCCAATCTCGGAGTATCGTACTGGTTAAACTAACCCATTCTCGGAGTATTGTACGGGATAAACTCACCCAATCTCGGAGTATTGTACTGGTTAAACTCACCCAATCTCGGAGTATTGTACTGGTTAAACTCACCCAATCTCGGAGATTTGTACTGGTTAAACTCACCCAATCTCGGAGTTTTGTACTGGTTAAACTCACCAAATCTCGGAGTATTGTACTGGTTAAACTCACCAAATCTCGGAGTATTGTACTGGATAAACTCACCCAATCGCGGAGTATTGTACTGGTTAAACTCACCCAATCTCGGAGTATTGTACTGGTTAAACTCATCCAATCTCGGAGTATTGTACTGGTTAAACTCACCCAATCTCGGAGTATTGTACTGGTTAAACTCACCCAATCGCGGAGTATTGTACTGGTTAAACTCACCCAATCTCGGAGTATTGTACTGGTTAAACTCATCCAATCTCGGAGTATTGTACTGGTTAAACTCACCCAATCTCGGAGTATTGTACTGGTTAAACTCACCCAATCTCGGAGATTTGTACTGGTTAAACTCACCCAATCTCGGAGTTTTGTACTGGTTAAACTCACCAAATCTCGGAGTATTGTACTGGTTAAACTCACCAAATCTCGGAGTATTGTACTGGATAAACTCACCCAATCGCGGAGTATTGTACTGGTTAAACTCACCCAATCTCGGAGTATTGTACTGGTTAAACTCATCCAATCTCGGAGTATTGTACTGGTTAAACTCACCCAATCTCGGAGTATTGTACTGGTTAAACTCACCCAATCGCGGAGTATTGTACTGGTTAAACTCACCCAATCTCGGAGTATTGTACTGGTTAAACTCATCCAATCTCGGAGTATTGTACTGGTTAAACTCACCCAATCTCGGAGTATTGTACTGGTTAAACTCACCCAATCGCGACTCATCCTTCCTCGCTCCCACGGATACTCCCGATTGTTTCCCCTGGTCCAACGGAATAAATCCCGACCCCTCGAGGTCCCGGTACTGCTGTCGGCGTTTCCGTGCCGCATGTATGGTAGCCGCATCAGGAATGATTCCTAGTAAACGTAATACATTATTTATTGTGAATGTTACAGTTAAATAAATACGGGTTTATCCTAATATGATTGAATATGAATATGAATGAGAATATATAATATGAATATATAATGAATCTTAAATTTGTATTTTTCCAAATTCATCCTTATTAAGTGTTTTATGGCGCTTATTTCTGTCTTATAACCTGTATATATCTCTCAAAGTAGAAAAGCGCTATATAAATAGTTAATAATAATAATAATAATAGATACTTATTCGTTTATTGTTTTGGTTAGAATAAGCGTTTCTGAAACATGTGATTTTAGTGAAAACCTGGTATTCTTGAACACGGGGGTAAACTACAAAGTGAAATATAACAGCAGAAAGTCTGGTATACTGCACGGTCCAAAAAATGTAAATGAAATCATTTCCTGGGGTTAGTTGCTGGTCGCGCTATTCAAACCCTATTACTATCATTAGTTAATTTGTAGGTTACTTAAAAATATATTACATATACTTAATAACTTTAGCTAGTAATAAATGGAAACAATCAGGTATTCCGAGAAATAGAAACTCACCAGGTTTTATTCCAGATAAAGGATCCAATCTGTTAGATTGAAACACATGTACGTTCGATTCGTCTTCATCGGATGGCTCCTTCTCTTCCGGTTTACTAACGCTAACACTTTGTGTTGCTGTCGGAAACTTGCTTCCGAATGAATCTTTCACTTTTATTATCAGATCGCTGGTTGGTTGAATAATCTGATCAACCTATTAAACACCAGAATATTAGATAATTTCTCTCTAATATGTCACCCATCAATGTTATTTACTTAGTGCAGTTATTTACTTAGTGCAGTTATTTACTTAGTGCAGTTATTTACATTGTACAACGTTTTGTGTAATTTTATAAATATTATAATTATGAAATTTAAACAGGACTTTTGTTTTTTTAGTAATTGAAGAGAAAAAATTATATAATTAATTATTAATTATATCATACTATATTACTTACTTTATATTTTACAATAAATATTATTTTATTATGTATAATTATGAAGTATTTGATTACAATATTAGACACTATAAAATAAACAAAATAATTCAAGTGTAGTGGTGCAAAATCTAATTTCCTCCTCAAAAAAAGGTGTGCAGTATGTGTTATTTTTTAAATTTGGCTCATCCAGTATTAGAGAATCAAGGAAATTGGACAAAGGCACATAAAGGATATTATTAGGGATTTTCAGGGATTAGGGATTTATGATATTATCACCGCGTAATAATAACTCGACTCAATGTTAAATTATCAATTAATAGAAAGGAACAGGTTACAGTGGCACGTTATTCTAACCGAAACAATAAACTAAAGTCAATAGAACAGGTTACAGTTTTATTATTGGGATTAATCAGCTGTTATTTGCCCCGATCTTCCCCTAGTACGTCTATATTGACTACTTACCTATATTATTGTATTATAATAAATTATATTATACTGTAGCAGTAGGAATTGCAGTATATCCAATGGGGCCCCAATATGTTCCTGTAGCCTACTTGGTTACAAATAAAAACAATATTACACAAAATACACTCGCAACCTAATACTAATATAAAACGGAATTACACTAAGTACAACTTTACCGCGAACCGAGAGCGTGACACTGCCTGACTCAACGATAAAAATGTTAACATGTACACGCATATTACGTCCATTCAATATAACTTCATTAAAGTACTGTAGATTAGGCGGTAGATTATTAATAACTTACTATATCAGTGTAAAGTGGAAAACATAAAGTCTTCCTTCCCTACATAAATTGAGCTTTAACGTAGAAAATGTTTGTAATAAATTTAAAAATTATTGCGTTGTCTAGATAGAAATTTATTCTCAACTTTTTCTGAAGCGAACCGAACTTAGAGTTTCTCGAACTTAGAGTTAGCGTGTCTCGGTCGAGGCTATTAATTGAGTGCCGCGCCGTTGGCGTTGTTGGACTAATTCAGCCTTATCCTACCGATCAGGTGTGGTGATCGACTAATAATTCCTCGCAAACTTACATATATACAGTAGGCCTACTGTACTGTAGTGTTGCCAACTCTACTTTAGAGACAAGGGGGACTGGACGCAAATCCCATCTCAGCGAAGTAATGTAATAGTTCGCCTCAATGTTAAATTATCAATTTAGACAAAGGAGCAGGTTACAGGGGCACGTTATTCTAACCAAACCAATTAACTAAAGTCAATAGTACAGGTTACCATTTTATTTTTTGGAGTAATCAGCTGTTATGTGCGCGGCGATTTATCCCCTGGAGATGGATGAATTTGTTTGCGTCTAAAGTCCCCCCCCCCCCCCCCCCCACCCTATCTGCTACTTTATTGTTGCTAATAATTGTGTCTAAGATGTATGTCTAGTCTCCCCTACATTGATTTTTTGTTGAAATGTTATTTATGGAGAACTTGTACTGTACAGTAGACAGACACGACAGTAAATTTTGTAAAGATTAACCAAATTTGGCGGGGTCAAACTACATCAGTAGGCCTATCTTTTGCGCTACTAGGAGTAGATTACTACTATTTAGTGACTAATGGTTGTTATACGACATCTACATAAAGGCAAACATGAACTTTGTACCTCTTTAGTTGCTGCAGGAACTAACAACATCACCAATGTTTGCCATTACACTCTAGTGTTTGCCAATGTGGAGATATGTATTAATACCGCACAAAATGAAATGCCCTCGTAAGACAAATGTCGGAAATCGGTTCTGAGACAAACGGCGGTGCGTATTATTGGATTGTCTCAATATGAAATAAATTTACTTTGGGTTAACAAATTTACACAAGGGGTGTGTATTTGTGTAAATAAGATATCATGTAGCGTAGCATTGTCTGGTCACTACTGTATGTATGTATAGGCCTATGGTTAAGCCACATCTGTAGGCCTATAGTGTACAGTTACAGCATATCTCTAGGTCCATGCTTAGTTTGTATAGGAACACAAATTATTAGAGTTCGTGGCTCAAATTCTCAGATTACTAACATTCTAGAACGAACACTCGAGTTCGAGCAGAGGCTCATCTCAGATTCCATTTAGTTACCGTTTTAAGTTGGTCTAAAGATTAATTGTTGAACCATGATCAATTATGATCAACACAAATGAGAGAAAACTTATTTGACGGATAATACAGTAATATATGTTAAAATTTAGGGGGGGGGGGGGGGGGGGAGGGGGCCTCAACGCTACTTTTTAAAAGTTCTGACTTTTTTCAGATTTCAAATCTGGAAACGGCTTAGCGAGATTCTTTTAGTTTTCGAGTTATCGCTGCCTGACTGTCTACGGCAGTACGGGTCGGTCCGTTAAAAGCAAGACAGACAGACCTACAGACATATTAGATTCCACCAAACATTAATACTGAGACGGAATTGAAATCAGCGATCCACAAAACAGTAATGACAAGTTTTAGCACGTTGTGGTGTGCTTCCTTCGTGCCAGACATTATTAAATAACCAGACTACAGATAGACAGTTTTGCGCGGGAAGGTTTAAACTTTGAAGGCATTACCTCGGAATGCCTTTTTTTCATTTTCAAATGTATTACTTGATTTACTAATATTAATAATTAGGCCTAGATACTGTAGTTACAAACTTCATAAAAAAAACACTAAATCTAAAATTTGGCAAATTTTTAAATTACTATACTCCTCCGCATTTCTTAACCAGATATTGCAATTTTTTGTTTGATTTCTCTTCGGCTTTTGGTGAAAAGTATTGGTCAAGTATCTCATTTCATTGGCTTCTGAATGTGAAAAATGTAGGTTTTTTACAATTTTAAAGTAATAAATTTAACGGTAAATAAAATTGGAAATAATAAATCTTATAAAATATTGACCAATACTTGTTTTCAACAATACATTCAACACGTTCGTGGGGACTTCGCGCAGCACGTAGTCGGCAAGCCTTGGCATACGGTTCATATAGAGCAAATGGGGCATGTCTAGTTTGGACCCAATATCCCATGCTATAAATGTATTCATTCGATATACAATCATATGTTAATCCGCTAGGTGGTGTCAAATTGTTATTCTGCAATTTCGTACTTACCAGTGCAGCACTGTACAGCAGTACCGTACCGGTAGGCCTATGTCATTACTTCTGAGTCTCTAGCGGATCCCCAATTAAATGTCTTAACTTTTCAATTTCGTAAAAGATAGACTTTATGATTCTCTACAGGCCACCAAAATTTCAGCTCAGGAAAATGAGGCCTTCCCGAGAAATTTAACATTTTCTAAAAACTACATAATCTGTCGTAGCTGACGTCAGACTGCATGATTTTTCACCAAACTTTACAAACTTTCTAAACTTTCTCTCTACTACTTACCTACTAAGTTTGGTTCAATTCCGAACCAGCGATGCAGAGAAATTCGCGTTCAAACATTTACCAGACAGACAGACGGACAGACAGACAGACGGACATGCCCCATTTGCCCTATATGAACCGTATGCCAAGGCTCGCCGACTACGTGTCTCGCCCCACAAACCCACTAGGCCTACCGGTCCGGTACACTCTTCTTACACAACACTACATAAAAAAATATCTAATTACAAACGTCACTTTGTAGAATCGTTTTTAGTGAAAGCTAATACTGTATGGGTACTGAATTGCACTAATATATTGCTTATATTTTTACTTTACTTCCGGCAGGGTGTGTCATGACAATTCAGCAATTACCTAACAGCTGACCGGTACAGCGGTATCAGCAGAACGACACAGATCGTTGTTACCGGTAAGTGTTTTCCAGATGCTCCCACCCACCCAAGCACGCCCTATCCGCAATTTCCTGAAGCGAAAATGAATAGCGATATTGATATGGACGCGTCTCGTGTATCCAAAGTCGCTCTAATTTCCGGTATAACTGGTCAGGACGGATCGTACCTTGCCGAACTCCTTATCGAGAAAGGCTACAAGGTACACGGTATAATCCGACGATCGAGTTCTTTTAACACCGGTCGAATCGTCCATCTCTATGACAATCCGTCGACGCACGAAGGAACCTCAATGAAACTCCATTACGGAGACGTGACCGACGGGAATTGTTTAACGCGACTGATAAACGAAATAAAACCCGATGAATTTTATAACCTCGCGGCTCAAAGCCACGTAAAAGTTTCCTTTGAATTGGCGGAATACACGACAGCTGTTAACGCTGTTGGCGTTCTGCACGTTCTAGAAGCGATACGGGCTTGCGGACTCGCACACAAAGTGAAAGTATACCAAGCGTCTACGTCGGAACTCTACGGTAAAGTAGCCGAAATTCCGCAGGACGAGAACACTCCGTTCTACCCGCGTTCACCTTACGGCACCGCGAAACTCTTCGCCCATTGGTCCGTGGTGAACTACAGGGAGGCCTACGGGATATTCGCTTGTAATGGTATTTTATTTAACCACGAAAGTCCGCGGAGAGGGGAAACTTTCGTTACTCGTAAGATTACACGAGGGGTGGCTAAGATCGAGTTGGGTCTACAGACCGATATATCGTTGGGTAATTTAGACGCGCGTAGGGATTGGGGACACGCTAAGGATTACGTAGTCGCGATGTGGTTGATCCTGCAACAGGGCACCCCGGAGGACTTCGTTATAGCCACCGGAGAGACGCATTCCGTTAGGGAGTTTGTCGAGTTGTGTTTCTTGGAGATTGGAGTCACGGTAGTTTGGAGGGGCTCCGGGTTAGATGAGGTGGGGGTTGATAAAGCGAGCGGGACGGTTCGTGTCAGGGTGAATCCTAAGTACTTCCGGTTAACGGAAGTTGATTTCCTGCAGGGTGATGCTGGTAAGGCTCGTCGTAAATTAGGCTGGAAGCCGTCGTTCACTTTCCATCAGTTGGTTAAGGATATGGTGCAATCAGATAGGAAACTAATGTCAGCTAATAGTTCGGCGTAAATAAATATATGCTTAGTTCTAAAATATCATTGTTTATATATATCGATTGTTGCTAATAGATACAACTACTTATTTTATTATTCCAAACTTTATTCTAACTTCATCATAATTTGGCGCCATAATATCTATAATTCGCTAATTCGTTGCGATATTTACTAATACAGGTATATTATTTATCAATCATTTTAATCAATCATTTATAAACTTATTTGGTCAATAATAATTGTATTTCCTAGAATTTCCCGCCCAGCCCTCCTCTTCTTTAAAGTAAGAGTAAACCAGATAATAATAATATAATAGTTGTTTATTATGATTTAATAGACGATCCAAAATGAATAGTTTACAAAACATTATTATAGCACATTAATTGCAAAACGAAGATAAAGTAGGTCTACAAAAAAGTACCATACGATATTGCAGACCAATGAGGATGAGTTGATAAAAAGATAATAATGATAATAAAAAATTATCTTTCACTTATCAGTGAAAGTGCAGATGTGGGGGGGGGGGGGGGGGGGGGCTGTTGGCGTATTTACAATTACCCCCCCCCCCCCAGCTGATTACTCGTGATTTTGATTATAATTTGACATTAAGTCCCCCTTCCCCATGACTCATACGAAAATACATTTTAATTTGCCTCCCCACCCCATAATAGATAGCTATATAAGTATATAATCTATAGTTCCCCTGGCGCCTGGCCCGACACCCAAATCACATATCCCATAGCTAAAAGTAATATATTCGCAATACTATGCACTGTGGAGTGCACATCGGTCCATGTAGGTAACTAAACTGTACGCATAAAGACAATTGGGGTGTCGTTTCAGCCTTCCCATAGGGTTAATGTTAAATTAATATTGACAAATTAGGCCTAAAAGTAAAAATTTTACTATAAACTGTGGTCCTAAATTTAGTTTATTGTTTTGGTTAGAAAAGCCTGCCATTGTAACCTGCTACTTTCCTTTAAAAGGTACCTTAATTGGTGAATATAGAAATTAAATATTCGCGAAATTAAGTGAATATGTTAAAATAGGCTGAAACGACACCCCAATTGGTAAATTGGTAATATGCGAACTGTACATGTAACTATTCCTGGTAACTAACTATACAGCGCAGTTGACTTCTACGAACAATTAATTATTCTATGAATCCCCATACTTCTGCACTAAACGAACTTTAATTAACGCCACTCTCACTAAACTCTTCCAATTGGATAGAACCCGTTTCCCTCGTTCAGCCAATCGCTTACGTTCATCAACCTCCATCTGCTCATCGTGAGCGTTCAACAGCGCCACCTTGTGTTCCTCACAGACAACCCACCCGTCCATGACCGGGTAAGGCCAACCGCACTTGAAGTCCCACCCCACTATCGCGGCCACGCAGTCTACGTCCAGCTTCCTCGCGATCTTATTCAACCCGGTTATCCTCAGATGAACCGCTCCCGCGGGAATCATCCAGGGTTTAAACAGTTCGATATTCCCATACTCGTTCCGTGGTAGAACCCCGTCTACTACTGGGGGCGACACGTACTTCTCAGTCTGCCAGTATCCGAACAGCTCTAGAGCAGGGGGCACTCCATCCAATAGGGTTAGCGAATTCTTCTTGGTTTTACGGCCTTTTACGATCTTGTAGGGAATTTCCCCTACTTTAATAGACCTACCCTCTTTCAACCACTCAATACGGGCGTGGAGTGTTTTAACGCAATGACGAGGGTAGACTCTCTCTATAACTCCCTTCTTACCACCGAAAGTTACCTCTTTTATAACGGTTCCTTCCTTAGGGTAAATTCCCTCGAATTTAAGTAAATGGCGTTCTAGAACGTACAATGGGTGGTCCTTGAACTCCGAGACATTCTTAGGGATCGACTTACATTCCAGCGACTTCTGCAGCAGGTCCGACTCCTTTTGATCGCGTGACACGTTTAGACTCCTGTACGGCTCCAACGTGTTTGCCCACCATTGCTTAGCAACCCTATCCTTACTGACCCGCGTCAACCAATCAGCAGCGTACCGCGAGGTCACGTCCTTCATAGACCCGTCGTTGTCCACGGACAGGACGTACTCGAACTGAGCCGCCACATTAGCGGCGAGGGCAGCCGGCTCAGCGACTACACCGTTGATACAATCAACGCAGAGCCACTTACCCGTCTGTTGGTGATAAAACTCAGCCCAATAAGTGATATCAGTTCCTCCGATTTTACTAGACACCTTTTCAACTTGTTTTGAGACTTTAAGTGATTGCGCTGTTCCTTTAGTCTTTGACTTGAAAGAAGTCTTCGATTTATCTGTAACCTGCGAATTGTATCGACTGCGTTTATCTATAGCAGTAGACCGATCGCCAAGACTTTTGTTAGAATTTTTAAGTTTCGCGCCTTCATTATCCAAGGCCGGACGTAACTTATTAGTTTTATCAGTTTCCAGAGATTCCGTTCCCTTGGATACCGCAGGCTTAGCAGTAGCGCTCTTGCGTTCCGTGCCACTATCTGATAATTTATTCACAATACTTTCAGTTTCTGTGACCGGATTGCGCCCACTGCAGACAGTAGAGGTACACCCAGCCACTACTGTTGTACCAGAGGCCTGCTGGGTCACAGTACTATAACCTAACTCGTATCTAAGCAGAGTGTCTGCTATCTCTTTATCAATCACGGCGTCCTTGACAACCGGGTTGCTACGCGGCGGGGTTACTACCGGTAGCTTCTCTACAATCAGTTTGTCGTTCGATTGGTTCACCGGCTTCATGTCGGACGGTTGAACCAGCTGATCGGCGGTTAATTTCGGTGTAACGGGTCTCAGAATCATTACGATTCGCGCTACAGCGCCGAGTGAACGCATAAGCGCGACAAAGGCGAGAACTAACTCGAGATGATTGGCCAACCTGCGCCGACTAAGTCTTTTAGTAAACCCTCCGTTAATCTGATTGGCTGATGCCGTTGTCACAACAGAAAAGTAACAATGGAACCAATTGAGGATACTGGAGAAATCGTTGCTGCTCCATTTCTTGGCAAATCGAGATAAGTTTAGCGGTAAGTGGGAGAGTACGATAGCTTGGACGATATCTCTGTTGCAGATCTTACTGAGGTACACAACATGCGCCACTAAACACAGCAGATGTACTTTATGTACAATTAATCGACGGCCCTTCCTCCCTTTATTAATTTCTCTCCTTAGAATGTCCTCGATTGTTGTCTCTTTGTGTTTCTTAACCGGTTCCCGTATTGTAAATTCTACAGATGTTGAGGGCCGATTTGAGGGGTAAATATCTGCGACTTCCTCCCAGTCTGAAGAATCACTACTGGTTTCGTTATCTCTCTCTGTGTCATCAAGCTCAACTTCGATACTCCTTGCTGTTTTAGCAGACCGCACATCATGCCGTCGGTCTGGAGTTTCTGTCCGTCGCTTTGTTTTCTTGGCAACATTGGATTTCCCTCCCTTCAAATTTCCCTCCCTTTCATCTAGTTTTAGTTTCTTTGTCGGACTGCCGTCGTTACTATCCGACTGGGGACAGAAATAAGGGGATGTTTTACCCGTTGTTTGTAGCGGTCGCGATCCCTTTAGTATTGCTTGTTTGTTTCCCGGGAC
>JAUCBJ010004468.1:0-29520 GCA_032718475.1 Nemertoderma westbladi | reverse complement strand
AATAGGCTTTCCAAGATTTGGAAATCACCGAGAATTAATCGGAAACTTAAGGTCCGATTATTTAGAGCAGCAGTAGTTCCAGTACTCCTCTACGGGAGTCCATGCAGGGCTCTAACTGCTGATGACACCAAATCTCTGGATGGCACATTCACAAGAATGCTACGCCGGGTTCATTGTGTCAAGTACAATGCACACATCTCCAACCAGACGCTATATAACATTGGAGGTGTCTCATTGGTTCCCCCAAGCTTGACACTAGAACAAAATCGCCTCCGCTTTGCAGGACATTGCTTTCGCCGTGAGGACCAGCCAGTGCATAATCTTGTACTTTGGCAGCCTCATGGAGTGAATAAGCATGGTGGACAGCCCATGACTTTCTTGAGACGCATCTTAAAGGACACTGGCCTTAAAGATGCGGATGATCTAGCAAATGTCATGGGTGATAGGGAGTTGTGGCGGTGCAATTTTGTTGACAAGCCGGCACAGCATTCTTAAAAATGCAGCTGCAATGCAGCATGCCGATCCTAGTAGTAGTAGTAGTAGTACTATATTTACTCCAACTACTATATTTATACTCCAAACTACTATATTTACTCCATCTACTATATTTACTCCTAACTACTATGTTTACTCCAACTACTATATTTACTCCATCTACTATATTTACTAACTACTATATTACTCCAACACTATATTTACTCCAACTACTATATTTACTCCAACTACTATATTTACTCCAACTACTATATTTACTCCATCTACTATATTTACCCCATCTACTATATTTACTCCAACTACTATATTTACTCCATCTACTATATTTACCCCTACCCACTACTATATTTACTCCAACTACTATATTTACTCCATCTACTATATTTACCCCAACTACTATATTTACTCCAACTACTATATTTACTCCAACTACTATATTTACTCCAACTACTATATTTACTCCATCTACTATATTTACCCTAACTACTATATTTACCCAACTACTATATTTACTCCCATAACTACTCATATTTACTCCCAACTACTATATTTACTCCAACTACTATATTTTACTCCATCTACTATATTTACTCCATCTACTATATTTACTCCAACTACTATATTTACTCCAACTACTATATTTACTCCATCTACTATATTTACCCCTCCACCATCTACTATATTTACCCCATCATCTACTATGTTTACTCCAACTACTATATTTACCCCATCCCCAACTACTATATTTACCCCAACTACTATATTTACTTCAACTACTATATTTACCCCATCCCCATCTACTATATTTACTCCAACTACTATATTTACTCCATCTACTATATTTACCCCATCCCCATCTACTATGTTTACTCCAACTACTATATTTACCCCATCCCCAACTACTACATTTACCCCAACTACTATATTTACTCCAACTACTATATTTACTCCATCTACTATATTTACCCCGTCCCCATCTACCATATTTACTCCAACTACTATATTTACTCCAACTACTATATTTACTCCATCTACTATATTTACCCCATCCCCATCTATTTTATCCTATATCCTATATTTGCTCCATCTACTATATTTATCCCATCCCCATCTACTATATTTACTTAAACTACTATATTTAGTCCAACTACTATATTTACTCCAACTACTATATTTACTCCAACTACTATATTTACTCCATCTACTATATTTACTCAAACTACTATATTTACTCCAACTACTATATTTACTCCAACTACTATGTTTACTCCATCTACTATATTTACTCCATCTACTATATTTACTCCATCTACTATATTTACCCCAACTACTATATTTACTCCAACTACTATATTTACTCCATCTACTATATTTACTCCAACTACTATATTTACTCCATCTACTATATTTACTTCAACTACTATATTTACTCCAACTACTATATTTACTCCAACTACTATATTTACTCCAACTACTATATTTACTCCATCTACTTTTACCCACTATATTTACTCCACTACTATATTTACTCCATCTACTATATTTACTCCATCTACTATATTTACCCCGTCCCCATCTACCATATTTACTCCAACTACTATATTTACTCCAACTACTATATTTACCCCATCCCCAACTACTATATTTACTCCAACTACCATATTTACTCCAACTACTATATTTACTCCATCTACTATATTTACTCCAACTACTATATTTACTCCATATACTATATTTACTCCAACTACTATATTTATTCCAACTACTATATTTACTCCATCTACTATATTTACCCCGTCCCCATCTACCATATTTACTCCAACTACTATATTTACTCCAACTACTATATTTACTCCAACTACTATATTTACTCCATATACTGTATTTACTCCAACTACTATATTTACTCCAACTACTATATTTACTCCAACTACTATATTTACTCCATATACTATATTTACTCCAACTACTATATTTACTCCAACTACTATATTTACTCCAACTACTATATTTACTCCATATACTATATTTACTCCAACTACTATATTTACTTAAACTACTATATTTACTCCAACTACTATATTTACTCCAACTACTATATTTACTCCAACTACTATATTTACTCCATATACTATATTTACTCCAACTACTATATTTACTCCAACTACTATATTTACTCCAACTACTATATTTACTCCAACTACTATATTTACTCCATATACTATATTTACTCCAACTACTATATTTACTCCAACTACTATATTTACTTAAACTACTATATTTACTCCAACTACTATATTTACTCCAACTACTATATTTACTCCAACTACTATATTTACTCCATATACTATATTTACTCCAACTACTATATTTACTCCAACTACTATATTTACTTAAACTACTATATTTACTCCAACTACTATATTTACTCCAACTACTATATTTACTCCAACTACTATATTTACTCCATATACTATATTTACTCCAACTACTATATTTACTCCAACTACTATATTTACTCCATCTACTATATTTATCCCGTCCCCATCTACCATATTTACTCCAACTACTATATTTATTCCAACTACTATATTTACTCCATCTACTATATTTACCCCGTCCCCATCTACCATATTTACTCCAACTACTATATTTACTCCAACTACTATATTTACCCCATCCCCAACTACTATATTTACCCCAACTACTATATTTACTTCAACTACTATATTTACCCCATCCCCATCTACTATATTTACTCAAACTACTATATTTACTCAAACTACTATATTTACTCCATCTACTATATTTACTTCAACTACTATATTTACTCCAACTACTATATTTACTCCATCTACTATATTTACTTAAACTACTATATTTACTCCAACTGCTATATTTACTCCAACTACTATATTTACTCCAACTACTATATTTACTCCAACTACTATATTTACTCCATCTACTATATTTACCCCATCCCCATCTACTATGTTTACTCCAACTACTATATTTACCCCATCCCCATCTACTATGTTTACTCCAACTACTATATTTACCCCATCCCCAACTACTATATTTACCCCAACTACTATATTTACTTCAACTACTATATTTACCCCATCCCCATCTACTATATTTACTCCAACTACTATATTTACTCCATCTACTATATTTACCCCATCCCCATCTACTATGTTTACTCCAACTACTATATTTACCCCATCCCCAACTACTACATTTACCCCAACTACTATATTTACTCCAACTACTATATTTACTCCATCTACTATATTTACCCCGTCCCCATCTACCATATTTACTCCAACTACTATATTTACTCCAACTACTATATTTACTCCAACTACTATGTTTACTCCATCTACTATATTTACTCCATCTACTATATTTACTCCATCTACTATATTTACTCCATCTACTATATTTACCCCGTCCCCATCTACCATATTTACTCCAACTACTATATTTACTCCAACTACTATATTTACCCCATCCCCAACTACTATATTTACTCCAACTACCATATTTACTCCAACTACTATATTTACTCCATCTACTATATTTACTCCAACTACTATATTTACTCCATATACTATATTTACTCCAACTACTATATTTATTCCAACTACTATATTTACTCCATCTACTATATTTACCCCGTCCCCATCTACCATATTTACTCCAACTACTATATTTACTCCAACTACTATATTTACTCCAACTACTATATTTACTCCATATACTGTATTTACTCCAACTACTATATTTACTCCAACTACTATATTTACTCCAACTACTATATTTACTCCATATACTATATTTACTCCAACTACTATATTTACTCCAACTACTATATTTACTCCAACTACTATATTTACTCCATATACTATATTTACTCCAACTACTATATTTACTTAAACTACTATATTTACTCCAACTACTATATTTACTCCAACTACTATATTTACTCCAACTACTATATTTACTCCATATACTATATTTACTCCAACTACTATATTTACTCCAACTACTATATTTACTCCAACTACTATATTTACTCCAACTACTATATTTACTCCATATACTATATTTACTCCAACTACTATATTTACTCCAACTACTATATTTACTTAAACTACTATATTTACTCCAACTACTATATTTACTCCAACTACTATATTTACTCCAACTACTATATTTACTCCATATACTATATTTACTCCAACTACTATATTTACTCCAACTACTATATTTACTTAAACTACTATATTTACTCCAACTACTATATTTACTCCAACTACTATATTTACTCCAACTACTATATTTACTCCATATACTATATTTACTCCAACTACTATATTTACTCCAACTACTATATTTACTCCATCTACTATATTTATCCCGTCCCCATCTACCATATTTACTCCAACTACTATATTTATTCCAACTACTATATTTACTCCATCTACTATATTTACCCCGTCCCCATCTACCATATTTACTCCAACTACTATATTTACTCCAACTACTATATTTACCCCATCCCCAACTACTATATTTACCCCAACTACTATATTTACTTCAACTACTATATTTACCCCATCCCCATCTACTATATTTACTCAAACTACTATATTTACTCAAACTACTATATTTACTCCATCTACTATATTTACTTCAACTACTATATTTACTCCAACTACTATATTTACTCCATCTACTATATTTACTTAAACTACTATATTTACTCCAACTGCTATATTTACTCCAACTACTATATTTACTCCAACTACTATATTTACTCCAACTACTATATTTACTCCATCTACTATATTTACCCCATCCCCATCTACTATGTTTACTCCAACTACTATATTTACCCCATCCCCATCTACTATGTTTACTCCAACTACTATATTTACCCCATCCCCAACTACTATATTTACCCCAACTACTATATTTACTTCAACTACTATATTTACCCCATCCCCATCTACTATATTTACTCCAACTACTATATTTACTCCATCTACTATATTTACCCCATCCCCATCTACTATGTTTACTCCAACTACTATATTTACCCCATCCCCAACTACTACATTTACCCCAACTACTATATTTACTCCAACTACTATATTTACTCCATCTACTATATTTACCCCGTCCCCATCTACCATATTTACTCCAACTACTATATTTATTCCAACTACTATATTTACTCCATCTACTATATTTACCCCATCCCCATCTATTTTATCCTATATCCTATATTTGCTCCATCTACTATATTTATCCCATCCCCATCTACTATATTTACTTAAACTACTATATTTAGTCCAACTACTATATTTACTCCAACTACTATATTTACTCCAAATACTTTATTTACTCCATCTACTATATTTACTTAAACTACTATATTTACTCCAACTACTATATTTACTCCAACTACTATGTTTACTCCATCTACTATATTTACTCCATCTACTATATTTACTCCATCTACTATATTTACCCCAACTACTATATTTACTCCAACTACTATATTTACTCCATCTACTATATTTACTCCAAATACTATATTTACTCCATCTACTATATTTACTTAAACTACTATATTTACTCCAACTACTATATTTACTCCAACTACTATGTTTACTCCATCTACTATATTTACTCCATCTACTATATTTACTCCATCTACTATATTTACTCCATCTACTATATTTACCCCAACTACTATATTTACTCCAACTACTATATTTACTCCAACTACTATATTTACTCCATCTACTATATTTACTTAAACTACTATATTTACTCCAACTACTATATTTACTCCAACTACTATGTTTACTCCATCTACTATATTTACTCCATCTACTATATTTACTCCATCTACTATATTTACCCCAACTACTATATTTACTCCAACTACTATATTTACTCCAACTACTATATTTACTCCATCTACTATATTTACCCCAACTACTATATTTACTCCATCTACTATATTTACTCCATCTACTATATTTACCCTAACTACTATATTTACCCCAACTACTATATTTACTCCAACTACTATATTTACTCCAACTACTATATTTACTCCAACTACTATATTTACTCCATCTACTATATTTACTCCATCTACTATATTTACTCCAACTACTATATTTACTCCATCTATATACTATATTTACCCCAACTACTATATTTACTCCATCTACTATATTTACTCCAACTACTATATTTACCCCAACTACTATATTTACTCCAACTACTATATTTACTCCAACTACTATATTTACCCTAACTACTATATTTACTCCATCTACTATATTTACTCCAACTACTATATTTACTCCATCTATATACTATATTTACTCCAACTACTATATTTACCCCAACTACTATATTTACTCCATCTATATACTATATTTACTCCATCTACTATATTTACTCCATCTACTATATTTACTCCAACTACTATATTTACCCTAACTACTATATTTACTCCAACTACTATATTTACCCTAACTACTATATTTACTCCATCTACTATATTTACTCCGCTATAACTCTTCTATATTTACTCCATATACTATATTTACTCCAACTACTATATTTACTCCATATACTATATTTACTCCATCTACTATATTTACCCCAACTACTATATTTACTCCATCTACTATATTTACTCCATCTACTATATTTACCCTAACTACTATATTTACCCCAACTACTATATTTACTCCAACTACTATATTTACTCCAACTACTATATTTACTCCAACTTTTTTTTTTAACTTTACAAGCCTCATTTATTCACAAAATAATAAAAACCTTCAGAAATACAAACACAATTATAGGCACTATATCAAACAATTAAAAACAGTAATTACAGAAACGCGGGAAATTTAAAAAACAATTGTACAACCACCACCAGCTGTATTTGACGGCTGCCTAGCAACCAGATTGCTATTTAAACAGTATGTACTGCTGTACTGTGTACTGCACTGCCTACCATTGCACTGCCATTCAGCCTGTTATATTTACATTTATATTTACTCCAACTACTATATTTACTCCATCTACTATATTTACTCCAACTACTATATTTACCCCAACTACTATATTTACTCCATCTATATACTATATTTACTCCATCTACTATATTTACTCCATCTACTATATTTACTCCAACTACTATATTTACCCCAACTACTATATTTACTCCATCTATATACTATATTTACTCCATCTACTATATTTACTCCATCTACTATATTTACTCCAACTACTATATTTACCCTAACTACTATATTTACTCCAACTACTATATTTACCCCAACTACTATATTTACTCCATCTATATACTATATTTACTCCATCTACTATATTTACTCCATCTACTATATTTACTCCAACTACTATATTTATTCCAACTACTATATTTACTCCAACTACTATATTTACTCCAACTACTATATTTACTCCATCTACTATATTTACCCCATCTACTATATTTACTCCAACTACTATATTTACTCCATCTACTATATTTACCCTAACTACTATATTTACTTCAACTACTATATTTACTCCATCTACTATATTTACTCCATCTACTATATTTACCCCAACTACTATATTTACTCCAACTACTATATTTACTCCAACTACTATATTTACTCCAACTACTATATTTACTCCAACTACTATATTTACCCTAACTACTATATTTACTCCATCTACTATATTTACTCCGCTATAACTCTTCTATATTTACTCCATATACTATATTTACTCCAACTACTATATTTACTCCATATACTATATTTACTCCATCTACTATATTTACCCCAACTACTATATTTACTCCAACTACTATATTTACTCCAACTACTATATTTACTCCATCTACTATATTTACCCTAACTACTATATTTACTCCATCTACTATATTTACCCTAACTACTATATTTACTCCATCTACTATATTTACCCCAACTACTATATTTACTTCAACTACTATATTTACTCCATCTACTATATTTACTCCAACTACTATATTTACCCTAACTACTATATTTACCCTAACTACTATATTTACTCCATCTACTATATTTACTCCGCTATAACTCTTCTATATTTACTCCATATACTATATTTACTCCATCTACTATATTTACCCTAACTACTATATTTACTCCGCTATAACTCTTCTATATTTACTCCATATACTATATTTACTCCATCTACTATATTTACCCTAACTACTATATTTACCCTAACTACTATATTTACCCTAACTACTATATTTACTCCATCTACTATATTTACCCTAACTACTATATTTACTCCATCTACTATATTTACCCTAACTACTATATTTACTCCATCTACTATATTTACCCTAACTACTATATCTACCCTAACTACTATATTTACCCTAACTACTATATTTACCCTAACTACTATATTTACTCCATCTACTATATTTACCCTAACTACTATATTTACTCCATCTACTATATTTACTCCAAATACTATATTTACTCCATCTACTATATTTACCCCATCCCTAACTACTATATTTACCCTAACTACTATATTTACTCCATCTACTATATTTACTCCAAATACTATATTTACTCCATCTACTATATTTACCCCAACTACTATATTTACTCCAACTACTATATTTACTCCATCTACTATATTTACCCCAACTACTATATTTACTCCATCGACTATATTTACTCCAAATACTATATTTACTCCATCTACTATATTTACCCTAACTACTATATTTACTCCAGGTACCGGTACTTACCGCCGGTAGCTTGTTTCAGTTTAAATATTTTGACAGTTTTATTTTATGTCTGCACAGGTGCAATAAGCTTCTGCTTCCTCCACCGCAACATTAAACATTACCGTACAACTGATTTAATGTCAAATAAAAAATTCAAATTCCAACCTCCGTACCGGTACCGTACCCCTGTAGAACGAACATTATTTTACCGGTCATCAATATTTTGATTGCAGTTATATTAATTTAGGCCTAAACTTATATTAACAGAAGATTGTCACATTCAGACATTAAAATTAGGCCTAAAGTTTAAAGTATTTGTCTAGGCAGCTAGGCCCCGAATAAAATAAAAAGTCACATTTTGAATTTCCGACCAGTTAGCCCAAGACAGTAAAGCAGTTGCGCGGCCGCGGTGCCAGGGCCGAAAAAATTAAACTTAACTCACCTAACTACCTAACTATGCCACTTAAACTCAATATAAAACGGGAGTTAACCTCCCGTTCGGACCGCGTTAAGTCCACGGCCCTCCACCCCTCCGAACCCTGGATGCTGTGCTCCCTGTACAGCGGCGGCGCAAAAATCTGGAACTACGAGACTCAAACCGAGATACAAAGTATAGAAGTGTGCGACGTGCCACTCCGTACCGCGGTGTTCGTAGCTCGTAAGAACTGGATAGTGACCGGGGGCGACGATATGAACATCCGAGTGTTTAATTACAACACGTTGGAACGTGTCAACCAATTCGAAGCTCACTCCGATTATATTCGTTCTATAATCGCGCATCCCGTTAACTCCATACTCCTGTCATCCTCCGACGATATGCTCATAAAGTGTTGGGATTGGGATAAGAAATGGACCAACGTGCAGGTCGGTTGGTTTATTTAGATATTGCTAAGTCGTTAAAAAAAATAGGGAAGACCTTTAATTAGCTCAATTCGGATTCATTACACATACCTTGGTAAAGTGGTCGTTTAGGCCTATTGTTTTGGTTAGAAAAGCCCGCCTCTATAACCTGCTCCTTTCCATCAATTGGTATATAAACCAATACAGTATATACATAAGAAAATCAACAGGTTTTGGAACTTAAAACAATTGCCAAGGGGGTGTACTGAAACAGATTCTGTCCATTTAATTTAACTGTTTACTTGTTTAGCTTTACATGAATTTAATTTAATTTTACATATACCGCACAAGCGCCGGTAACTAGATATTTATAGTTGATTACCGAATGGTTTAAAAATACTGACATTTCAATTTGAGAGAATATTAATTAATAATCAATAATAGTTCAGCTATCCATCGGATATTCAATTAATTTTCTTCACTATTGATCCAAAATGATGGAATTGGGATTTTCGACGGGATTCCTGTTTTGTGGGAACGGGGGTTCCATTTCAACACTGAACTACTATATTTACTCCAACTACTATATTTACTCCAACTACTATATTTACCCCATCCCCAACTACTATATTTACCCCAACTACTATATTTACTTCAACTACTATATTTACCCCATCCCCATCTACTATATTTACTCTATTATTATTAGTAAATATAGATCTATAAATAATAAATATAAATAAATATAAATCTATTATTATTATTATTACTCTACTATTTACTTTGATGATAACTCCACCTACTGGCTCCAGAAGTCGAGGAAATCCTGCCAAGTACCTAACTGATCTAGACTTTGCTGATGACTTAGGAGTACTCTCAGAATCATTAGAGGGAGCCCAACGGCTCCTCAGCTCATTAGAACATGCTGCTTCTAGTGTTGGTCTTTTTATTAACTCCAGAAAGACCAAAATTCTGACCGTTAACTTTGAAAGTCCTCAGCAAGTCTCTGAACGGGTGAGCATAAGCTCAAAGGATGGTATGCTTGAGCATGTGGACGACTTCTGTTACCTGGGATCATGGATCCGGAAGTCAGGTGAGGACCTTCGAATACGTAAGGGAAAGGCATGGGCAGCCTTGAATAGGCTTTCCAAGATTTGGAAATCACCGAGAATTAATCGGAAACTTAAGGTCCGATTATTTAGAGCAGCAGTAGTTCCAGTACTCCTCTACGGGAGTCCATGCTGGGCTCTAACTGCTGATGACACCAAATCTCTGGATGGCACATTCACAAGAATGCTACGCCGGGTTCATTGTGTCAAGTACAATGCACACATCTCCAACCAGACGCTATATAACATTGGAGGTGTCTCATTGGTTCCCCCAAGCTTGACACTAGAACAAAATCGCCTCCGCTTTGCAGGACATTGCTTTCGCCGTGAGGACCAGCCAGTGCATAATCTTGTACTTTGGCAGCCTCATGGAGTGAATAAGCATGGTGGACAGCCCATGACTTTCTTGAGACGCATCTTAAAGGACACTGGCCTTAAAGATGCGGATGATCTAGCAAATGTCATGGGTGATAGGGAGTTGTGGCGGTGCAATTTTGTTGACAAGCCGGCACAGCATTCTTAAAAATGCAGCTGCAATGCAGCATGCCGATCCTAGTAGTAGTAGTAGTAGTACTATATTTACTCAAACTACTATATTTACTCAAACTACTATATTTACTCCATCTACTATATTTACTTCAACTACTATATTTACTCCAACTACTATATTTACTCCATCTACTATATTTACTTAAACTACTATATTTACTCCAACTGCTATATTTACTCCAACTACTATATTTACTCCAACTACTATATTTACTCAAACTACTATATTTACTCCATATACTATATTTACTCCAACTACTATATTTACTCCAACTACTATATTTACTCCATCTACTATATTTACCCCATCCCCATCTACTATGTTTACTCCAACTACTATATTTACCCCATCCCCAACTACTATATTTACCCCAACTACTATATTTACTTCAACTACTATATTTACCCCATCCCCATCTACTATATTTACTCCAACTACTATATTTACTCCATCTACTATATTTACCCCATCCCCATCTACTATGTTTACTCCAACTACTATATTTACCCCATCCCCAACTACTACATTTACCCCAACTACTATATTTACTCCATATACTATATTTACTCCATATACTATATTTACTCCAACTACTATATTTACCCCAACTACTATATTTACCCCATCCCCAACTACTATATTTACCCCATCTACTATGTTTACTCCATCTACTATATTTACCCCGTCCCCATCTACCATATTTACTCCAACTACTATATTTACTCCATCTACTATATTTACCCCATCCCCATCTACTATGTTTACTCCAACTACTATATTTACCCCATCCCCAACTACTACATTTACCCCAACTACTATATTTACTCCAACTACTATATTTACTCCATCTACTATATTTACCCCATCCCCATCTACTATGTTTACTCCAACTACTATATTTACCCCATCCCCAACTACTACATTTACCCCAACTACTATATTTACTCCAACTACTATATTTACTCCATCTACTATATTTACCCCGTCCCCATCTACCATATTTACTCCAACTACTATATTTATTCCAACTACTATATTTACTCCATCTACTATATTTACCCCGTCCCCATCTACCATATTTACTCAAACTACTATATTTACTCCAACTACTATATTTACCCCATCCCCAACTACTATATTTACCCCAACTACTATATTTACTTCAACTACTATATTTACCCCATCCCCATCTACTATATTTACTCAAACTACTATATTTACTCAAACTACTATATTTACTCCATCTACTATATTTACTTCAACTACTATATTTACTCCAACTACTATATTTACTCCATCTACTATATTTACTTAAACTACTATATTTACTCCAACTGCTATATTTACTCCAACTACTATATTTACTCCAACTACTATATTTACTCCAACTACTATATTTACTCCAACTACTATATTTACTCCATATACTATATTTACTCCAACTACTATATTTACTCCAACTACTATATTTACTCCAACTACTATATTTACTCCAACTACTATATTTACTCCAACTACTATATTTACTCCATCTACTATATTTACTCCATCTACTATATTTACTCCAACTACTATATTTACTCCATCTATATACTATATTTACCCCAACTACTATATTTACTCCATCTACTATATTTACTCCAACTACTATCTTTACCCCAACTACTATATTTACTCCAACTACTATATTTACTCCAACTACTATATTTACCCTAACTACTATATTTACTCCATCTACTATATTTACTCCAACTACTATATTTACTCCATCTATATACTATATTTACTCCAACTACTATATTTACCCCAACTACTATATTTACTCCATCTATATACTATATTTACTCCATCTACTATATTTACTCCATCTACTATATTTACTCCAACTACTATATTTACCCTAACTACTATATTTACTCCAACTACTATATTTACCCTAACTACTATATTTACTCCATCTACTATATTTACTCCGCTATAACTCTTCTATATTTACTCCATATACTATATTTACTCCAACTACTATATTTACTCCATATACTATATTTACTCCATCTACTATATTTACCCCAACTACTATATTTACTCCATCTACTATATTTACTCCATCTACTATATTTACCCTAACTACTATATTTACCCCAACTACTATATTTACTCCAACTACTATATTTACTCCAACTACTATATTTACTCCAACTTTTTTTTTTAACTTTACAAGCCTCATTTATTCACAAAATAATAAAAACCTTCAGAAATACAAACACAATTATAGGCACTATATCAAACAATTAAAAACAGTAATTACAGAAACGCGGGAAATTTAAAAAACAATTGTACAACCACCACCAGCTGTATTTGACGGCTGCCTAGCAACCAGATTGCTATTTAAACAGTATGTACTGCTGTACTGTGTACTGCACTGCCTACCATTACACTGCCATTCAGCCTGTTATATTTACATTTATATTTACTCCAACTACTATATTTACTCCATCTACTATATTTACTCCAACTACTATATTTACCCCAACTACTATATTTACTCCATCTATATACTATATTTACTCCATCTACTATATTTACTCCATCTACTATATTTACTCCAACTACTATATTTACCCCAACTACTATATTTACTCCATCTATATACTATATTTACTCCATCTACTATATTTACTCCATCTACTATATTTACTCCAACTACTATATTTACCCTAACTACTATATTTACTCCAACTACTATATTTACCCCAACTACTATATTTACTCCATCTATATACTATATTTACTCCATCTACTATATTTACTCCATCTACTATATTTACTCCAACTACTATATTTATTCCAACTACTATATTTACTCCAACTACTATATTTACTCCAACTACTATATTTACTCCATCTACTATATTTACCCCATCTACTATATTTACTCCAACTACTATATTTACTCCATCTACTATATTTACCCTAACTACTATATTTACTTCAACTACTATATTTACTCCATATACTATATTTACTCCATCTACTATATTTACCCCAACTACTATATTTACTCCAACTACTATATTTACTCCAACTACTATATTTACTCCAACTACTATATTTACTCCAACTACTATATTTACCCTAACTACTATATTTACTCCATCTACTATATTTACTCCGCTATAACTCTTCTATATTTACTCCATATACTATATTTACTCCAACTACTATATTTACTCCATATACTATATTTACTCCATCTACTATATTTACCCCAACTACTATATTTACTCCAACTACTATATTTACTCCAACTACTATATTTACTCCATCTACTATATTTACCCTAACTACTATATTTACTCCATCTACTATATTTACCCTAACTACTATATTTACTCCATCTACTATATTTACCCCAACTACTATATTTACTTCAACTACTATATTTACTCCATCTACTATATTTACTCCAACTACTATATTTACCCTAACTACTATATTTACTCCATCTACTATATTTACTCCGCTATAACTCTTCTATATTTACTCCATATACTATATTTACTCCATCTACTATATTTACCCTAACTACTATATTTACTCCGCTATAACTCTTCTATATTTACTCCATATACTATATTTACTCCATCTACTATATTTACCCTAACTACTATATTTACCCTAACTACTATATTTACCCTAACTACTATATTTACTCCATCTACTATATTTACCCTAACTACTATATTTACTCCATCTACTATATTTACCCTAACTACTATATTTACTCCATCTACTATATTTACCCTAACTACTATATCTACCCTAACTACTATATTTACCCTAACTACTATATTTACCCTAACTACTATATTTACTCCATCTACTATATTTACCCTAACTACTATATTTACTCCATCTACTATATTTACCCTAACTACTATATTTACTCCATCTACTATATTTACTCCAAATACTATATTTACTCCATCTACTATATTTACCCCATCCCTAACTACTATATTTACCCTAACTACTATATTTACTCCATCTACTATATTTACTCCAAATACTATATTTACTCCATCTACTATATTTACCCCAACTACTATATTTACTCCAACTACTATATTTACTCCATCTACTATATTTACCCCAACTACTATATTTACTCCATCGACTATATTTACTCCAAATACTATATTTACTCCATCTACTATATTTACCCTAACTACTATATTTACTCCATCTACTATATTTACTCCAACTACTATATTTACCCTAACTACTATATTTACTCCATCTACTATATTTACTCCGCTGTAACCACTCCGCTATAACTCTTCTATATTTTAGATCTTCGAGGGCCACACCCACTATGTCATGCAGATTGTCTTCAACCCCAAAGACAACAACACCTTCGCCTCGGCGTCTCTAGACCGCACCATTAAGGTCTGGCAACTTGGCAGTTCCACCGCGAACTTCACCCTGGAGGGGCACGATAAGGTTTTATAAATTACTATATATTAATTCCCTCCCCTAATTATTTTAGGACCAGCTCCTGTAACAACACTAGTTGTGCTATCAGATATGTGTATCGCATTATTTAATATCATTCCATCATTTTATGTTTGTCTGCACATACGGTTCAGTATTATATCTCCTACAACAGTCTAATTTATTATTTACATTAAATTCTTTCAATTTTGCAGTTAGAAATTATAGGAACGAAGGTAAAAAAAAGTGCTCAAAGGTCAATATAACATAATAAAGGGAAATTAGTTTATTGTTTTGGTGCTTCTCTATCCTGTTCCTTTCCAAGCTCCCCCCTTTACTCGTGTTTGTTAATGTTTCCTAGATTGACCGAATATAACTCGTTTTAAATACCCCCCCCCCCCCCCCCCCCCAGGGTATAAACTGCGTAGATTACGGCCACTCCGGCGACAAACCATATCTTATATCCGGAGCCGATGACCGACTCGTCAAAGTCTGGGACTACCAGAACAAAACCTGCATCCACACGCTAGAGGGCCACGCGTTCAACGTGTCTGCGGTCCGGTTCCACCCCGAGTTGCCGGTGGTGCTGACCGGCTCCGAGGATGGCACAGTCCGTTTGTGGCACAGCGGCACCTACAGACTCGAACAGACCCTCAACTACGGGCTCGAGCGGGTCTGGTACCTTGCCTGTCTGCCCGGGTCCAATCACGTGGCTGTGGGTTACGACGAAGGGTCTATAGTCCTAAAGTTAGGCAGAGAGGAGCCAGCTATGTCTATGGATCTAAACGGTTAGTTAGGCAGAGAGGAGCCAGCTATGTCTATGGATCTAAACGGTTAGTTAGGCAGAGAGGAGCCAGCTATGTCTATGGATCTAAAAGGTTAGTTAGGCAGAGAGGAGCCAGCTATGTCTATGGATCTAAACGGTTAGTTAGGCAGAGAGGAGCCAGCTATGTCTATGGATCTAAACGGTTAGTTAGGCTGATAGGAAGGAGCCAGCTATGTCTATGGATCTAAACGGTTAGTTAGGCAGATAGGAAGGAGCCAGCTATGTATATGGATCTAAACGGTTAGTTAGGCAGATAGGAAGGAGCCAGCTATGGCTATGGATCTAAACGGTTAGTTAGGCAGAGAGGAGCCAGCTATGTATATGGATCTAAACGGTTAGTTAGGCAGAGAGGAGCCAGCTATGTCTATGGATCTAAACGGTTAGTTAGGCAGAGAGGAGCCAGCTATGTCTATGGATCTAAACGGTTAGTTAGGCAGAGAGGAGCCAGCTATGTCTATGGATCTAAACGGTTAGTTAGGCAGAGAGGAGCCAGCTATGTCTATGGATCTAAACGGTTAGTTAGGCAGAGAGGAGCCAGCTATGTCTATGGATCTAAACGGTTAGTTAGGCAGAGAGGAGCCAGCTATGTCTATGGATCTAAACGGTTAGTTAGGCAGAGAGGAGCCAGCTATGTATATGGATCTAAACGGTTAGTTAGGCAGAGAGGAGCCAGCTATGTCTATGGATCTAAACGGTTAGTTAGGCAGAGAGGAGCCAGCTATGTCTATGGATCTAAACGGTTAGTTAGGCAGAGAGGAGCCAGCTATGTCTATGGATCTAAACGGTTAGTTAGGCAGAGAGGAGCCAGCTATGTCTATGGATCTAAACGGTTAGTTAGGCAGAGAGGAGCCAGCTATGTCTATGGATCTAAACGGTTAGTTAGACAGAGAGGAGCCAGCTATGTCTATGGATCTAAACGGTTAGTTAGGCAGAGAGGAGCCAGCTATGTCTATGGATCTAAACGGTTAGTTAGGCAGAGAGGAGCCAGCTATGTCTATGGATTTAAACGGTTAGTTAGACAGAGAGGAGCCAGCTATGTCTATGGATCTAAACGGTTAGTTAGGCAGAGAGGAGCCAGCTATGTCTATGGATCTAAACGGTTAGTTAGGCAGAGAGGAGCCAGCTATGTCTATGGATCTAAACGGTTAGTTAGACAGAGAGGAGCCAGCTATGTCTATGGATCTAAACGGTTAGTTAGGCAGAGAGGAGCCAGCTATGTCTATGGATCTAAACGGTTAGTTAGGCAGAGAGGAGCCAGCTATGTCTATGGATCTAAACGGTTAGTTAGGCAGAGAGGAGCCAGCTATGTCTATCGATCTAAACGGTTAGTTAGGCAGAGAGGAGCCAGCTATGTCTATGGATCTAAACGGTTAGTTAGGCAGAGAGGAGCCAGCTATGTCTATGGATCTAAACGGTTAGTTAGGCAGAGAGGAGCCAGCTATGTCTATGGATCTAAACGGTTAGTTAGACAGAGAGGAGCCAGCTATGTCTATGGATCTAAACGGTTAGTTAGGCAGAGATGAGCCAGCTATGTCTATCGATCTAAACGGTTAGTTAGGCAGAGAGGAGCCAGCTATGTCTATGGATCTAAACGGTTAGTTAGGCAGAGAGGAGCCAGCTATGTCTATGGATCTAAACGGTTAGTTAGGCAGAGAGGAGCCAGCTATGTCTATGGATCTAAACGGTTAGTTAGGCAGAGAGGAGCCAGCTATGTCTATGGATCTAAACGGTTAGTTAGGCAGAGAGGAGCCAGCTATGTCTATGGATCTAAACGGTTAGTTAGGCAGAGAGGAGCCAGCTATGTCTATGGATCTAAACGGTTAGTTAGGCAGAGAGGAGCCAGCTATGGCTATGGATCTAAACGGTTAGTTAGGCAGAGAGGAGCCAGCTATGTCTATGGATCTAAACGGTTATTTAGACAGAGAGGAGCCAGCTATGTCTATGGATCTAAACGGTTAGTTAGGCAGAGAGGAGCCAGCTATGTCTATGGATCTAAACGGTTAGTTAGGCAGAGAGGAGCCAGCTATGTCTATGGATCTAAACGGTTAGTTAGACAGAGAGGAGCCAGCTATGTCTATGGATCTAAACGGTTAGTTAGGCAGAGAGGAGCCAGCTATGTCTATGGATCTAAACGGTTAGTTAGGCAGAGAGGAGCCAGCTATGTCTATGGATCTAAACGGTTAGTTAGACAGAGAGGAGCCAGCTATGTCTATGGATCTAAACGGTTAGTTAGGCAGAGAGGAGCCAGCTATGTCTATGGATCTAAACGGTTAGTTAGACAGAGAGGAGCCAGCTATGTCTATGGATCTAAACGGTTAGTTAGGCAGAGAGGAGCCAGCTATGTCTATGGATCTAAACGGTTAGTTAGGCAGAGAGGAGCCAGCTATGTCTATGGATCTAAACGGTTAGTTAGGCAGAGAGGAGCCAGCTATGTCTATGGATCTAAACGGTTAGTTAGGCAGAGAGGAGCCAGCTATGTCTATGGATCTAAACGGTTAGTTAGGCAGAGAGGAGCCAGCTATGTCTATGGATCTAAACGGTTAGTTAGGCAGAGAGGAGCCAGCTATGTCTATGGATCTAAACGGTTAGTTAGGCAGAGAGGAGCCAGCTATGTCTATGGATCTAAACGGTTAGTTAGGCAGAGAGGAGCCAGCTATGTCTATGGATCTAAACGGTTAGTTAGGCAGAGAGGAGCCAGCTATGTCTATGGATCTAAACGGTTAGTTAGACAGAGAGGAGCCAGCTATGTCTATGGATCTAAACGGTTAGTTAGGCAGAGAGGAGCCAGCTATGTCTATGGATCTAAACGGTTAGTTAGGCAGAGAGGAGCCAGCTATGTCTATGGATCTAAACGGTTAGTTAGGCAGAGAGGAGCCAGCTATGTCTATGGATCTAAACGGTTAGTTAGGCAGAGAGGAGCCAGCTATGTCTATGGATCTAAACGGTTAGTTAGGCAGAGAGGAGCCAGCTATGTCTATGGATCTAAACGGTTAGTTAGGCAGAGAGGAGCCAGCTATGTCTATGGATCTAAACGGTTAGTTAGGCAGAGAGGAGCCAGCTATGTCTATGGATCTAAACGGTTAGTTAGGCAGAGAGGAGCCAGCTATGTCTATGGATCTAAACGGTTAGTTAGGCAGAGAGGAGCCAGCTATGTCTATGGATCTAAACGGTTAGTTAGGCAGAGAGGAGCCAGCTATGTCTATGGATCTAAACGGTTAGTTAGGCAGAGAGGAGCCAGCTATGTCTATGGATCTAAACGGTTAGTTAGGCAGAGAGGAGCCAGCTATGTCTATGGATCTAAACGGTTAGTTAGGCAGAGAGGAGCCAGCTATGTCTATGGATCTAAACGGTTAGTTAGGCAGAGAGGAGCCAGCTATGTCTATGGATCTAAACGGTTAGTTAGGCAGAGAGGAGCCAGCTATGTCTATGGATCTAAACGGTTAGTTAGGCAGAGAGGAGCCAGCTATGTCTATGGATCTAAACGGTTAGTTAGGCAGAGAGGAGCCAGCTATGTCTATGGATCTAAACGGTTAGTTAGGCAGAGAGGAGCCAGCTATGTCTATGGATCTAAACGGTTAGTTAGGCAGAGAGGAGCCAGCTATGTCTATGGATCTAAACGGTTAGTTAGGCAGAGAGGAGCCAGCTATGTCTATGGATCTAAACGGTTAGTTAGGCAGAGAGGAGCCAGCTATGTCTATGGATCTAAACGGTTAGTTAGGCAGAGAGGAGCCAGCTATGTCTATGGATCTAAACGGTTAGTTAGGCAGAGAGGAGCCAGCTATGTCTATGGATCTAAACGGTTAGTTAGGCAGAGAGGAGCCAGCTATGTCTATGGATCTAAACGGTTAGTTAGGCAGAGAGGAGCCAGCTATGTCTATGGATCTAAACGGTTAGTTAGGCAGAGAGGAGCCAGCTATGTCTATGGATCTAAACGGTTAGTTAGGCAGAGAGGAGCCAGCTATGTCTATGGATCTAAACGGTTAGTTAGGCAGAGAGGAGCCAGCTATGTCTATGGATCTAAACGGTTAGTTAGGCAGAGAGGAGCCAGCTATGTCTATGGATCTAAACGGTTAGTTAGGCAGAGAGGAGCCAGCTATGTCTATGGATCTAAACGGTTAGTTAGGCAGAGAGGAGCCAGCTATGTCTATGGATCTAAACGGTTAGTTAGGCAGAGAGGAGCCAGCTATGTCTATGGATCTAAACGGTTAGTTAGGCAGAGAGGAGCCAGCTATGTCTATGGATCTAAACGGTTAGTTAGGCAGAGAGGAGCCAGCTATGTCTATGGATCTAAACGGTTAGTTAGGCAGAGAGGAGCCAGCTATGTCTATGGATCTAAACGGTTAGTTAGGCAGAGAGGAGCCAGCTATGTCTATGGATCTAATCGGTTAGTTAGGCAGAGAGGAGCCAGCTATGTCTATGGATCTAAACGGTTAGTTAGGCAGAGAGGAGCCAGCTATGGCTATGGATCTAATCGGTTAGTTAGGCAGAGAGGAGCCAGCTATGTCTATGGATCTAAACGGTTAGTTAGGCAGAGAGGAGCCAGCTATGGCTATGGATCTAATCGGTTAGTTAGGCAGAGAGGAGCCAGCTATGTCTATGGATCTAAACGGTTAGTTAGGCAGAGGGGAGCCAGCTATGTCTATGGATCTAAACGGTTAGTTAGGCAGAGAGGAGCCAGCTATGTCTATGGATCTAAACGGTTAGTTAGGCAGAGAGGAGCCAGCTATGTCTATGGATCTAAACGGTTAGTTAGGCAGAGAGGAGCCAGCTATGTCTATGGATCTAAACGGTTAGTTAGGCAGAGAGGAGCCAGCTATGGCTATGGATCTAAACGGTTAGTTAGGCAGAGAGGAGCCAGCTATGTCTATGGATCTAATCGGTTAGTTAGGCAGAGAGGAGCCAGCTATGTCTATGGATCTAAACGGTTAGTTAGGCAGAGAGGAGCCAGCTATGGCTATGGATCTAATCGGTTAGTTAGGCAGAGAGGAGCCAGCTATGTCTATGGATCTAAACGGTTAGTTAGGCAGAGAGGAGCCAGCTATGTCTATGGATCTAAACGGTTAGTTAGGCAGAGAGGAGCCAGCTATGTCTATGGATCTAAACGGTTAGTTAGGCAGAGAGGAAGGAGCCAGCTATGTCTATGGATCTAAACGGTTAGTTAGGCAGAGAGGAGCCAGCTATGTCTATGGATCTAAACGGTTAGTTAGGCAGAGAGGAGCCAGCTATGTCTATGGATCTAAACGGTTAGTTAGGCAGAGAGGAGCCAGCTATGTCTATGGATCTAAACGGTTAGTTAGGCAGAGAGGAGCCAGCTATGTCTATGGATCTAAACGGTTAGTTAGGCAGAGAGGAGCCAGCTATGTCTATGGATCTAATCGGTTAGTTAGGCAGAGAGGAGCCAGCTATGTCTATGGATCTAATCGGTTAGTTAGGCAGAGAGGAGCCAGCTATGTCTATGGATCTAAACGGTTAGTTAGGCAGAGAGGAGCCAGCTATGTCTATGGATCTAATCGGTTAGTTAGGCAGAGAGGAGCCAGCTATGTCTATGGATCTAAACGGTTAGTTAGACAGAGAGGAGCCAGCTATGTCTATGGATCTAAACGGTTAGTTAGGCAGAGAGGAGCCAGCTATGTCTATGGATCTAAACGGTTAGTTAGGCAGAGAGGAGCCAGCTATGTCTATGGATCTAAACGGTTAGTTAGGCAGAGAGGAGCCAGCTATGTCTATGGATCTAATCGGTTAGTTAGGCAGAGAGGAGCCAGCTATGTCTATGGATCTAATCGGTTAGTTAGGCAGAGAGGAGCCAGCTATGTCTATGGATCTAATCGGTTAGTTAGGCAGAGAGGAGCCAGCTATGTCTATGGATCTAATCGGTTAGTTAGGCAGAGAGGAGCCAGCTATGTCTATGGATCTAATCGGTTAGTTAGGCAGAGAGGAGCCAGCTATGTCTATGGATCTAATCGGTTAGTTAGGCAGAGAGGAGCCAGCTATGTCTATGGATCTAAACGGTTAGTTAGGCAGAGAGGAGCCAGCTATGTCTATGGATCTAAACGGTTAGTTAGGCAGAGAGGAGCCAGCTATGTCTATGGATCTAAACGGTTAGTTAGGCAGAGAGGAGCCAGCTATGTCTATGGATCTAATCGGTTAGTTAGGCAGAGAGGAGCCAGCTATGTCTATGGATCTAAACGGTTAGTTAGGCAGATAGGAAGGAGCCAGCTATGTCTATGGATCTAAACGGTTAGTTAGGTAGAGAGGAGCCAGCTATGTCTATGGATTTAATCGGTTAGTTAGGCAGAGAGGAGCCAGCTATGTCTATGGATCTAAACGGTTAGTTAGGCAGAGAGGAGCCAGCTATGTCTATGGATCTAAACGGTTAGTTAGGCAGAGAGGAGCCAGCTATGGCTATGGATCTAAACGGTTAGTTAGGCAGAGAGGAGCCAGCTATGTCTATGGATCTAAACGGTTAGTTAGGCAGAGAGGAGCCAGCTATGGCTATGGATCTAAACGGTTAGTTAGGCAGAGAGGAGCCAGCTATGTCTATGGATCTAAACGGTTAGTTAGGCAGAGAGGAGCCAGCTATGTCTATGGATCTAAACGGTTAGTTAGGCAGAGAGGAGCCAGCTATGTCTATGGATCTAATCGGTTAGTTAGGCAGAGAGGAGCCAGCTATGTCTATGGATCTAAACGGTTAGTTAGGCAGATAGGAAGGAGCCAGCTATGTCTATGGATCTAAACGGTTAGTTAGGCAGATAGGAAGGAGCCAGCTATGTCTATGGATCTAAACGGTTAGTTAGGCAGATAGGAAGGAGCCAGCTATGTCTATGGATCTAAACGGTTAGTTAGGCAGAGAGGAGCCAGCTATGTCTATGGATCGAAACGGTTAGTTAGGCAGAGAGGAGCCAGCTATGTCTATGGATCTAATCGGTTAGTTAGGCAGAGAGGAGCCAGCTATGTCTATGGATCTAATCGGTTTGTTAGGCAGAGAGGAGCCAGCTATGTCTATGGATCTAATCGGTTAGTTAGGCAGAGAGGAGCCAGCTATGTCTATGGATCTAAACGGTTAGTTAGACAGAGAGGAGCCAGCTATGTCTATGGATCTAAACGGTTAGTTAGGCAGAGAGGAGCCAGCTATGTCTATGGATCTAAACGGTTAGTTAGGCAGAGAGGAGCCAGCTATGTCTATGGATCTAAACGGTTAGTTAGGCAGAGAGGAGCCAGCTATGTCTATGGATCTAATCGGTTAGTTAGGCAGAGAGGAGCCAGCTATGTCTATGGATCTAATCGGTTAGTTAGGCAGAGAGGAGCCAGCTATGTCTATGGATCTAATCGGTTAGTTAGGCAGAGAGGAGCCAGCTATGTCTATGGATCTAATCGGTTAGTTAGGCAGAGAGGAGCCAGCTATGTCTATGGATCTAAACGGTTAGTTAGGCAGAGAGGAGCCAGCTATGTCTATGGATCTAATCGGTTAGTTAGGCAGAGAGGAGCCAGCTATGTCTATGGATCTAAACGGTTAGTTAGGCAGATAGGAAGGAGCCAGCTATGTCTATGGATCTAAACGGTTAGTTAGGCAGATAGGAAGGAGCCAGCTATGTCTATGGATCTAAACGGTTAGTTAGGCAGATAGGAAGGAGCCAGCTATGTCTATGGATCTAAACGGTTAGTTAGGCAGAGAGGAGCCAGCTATGTCTATGGATCGAAACGGTTAGTTAGGCAGAGAGGAGCCAGCTATGTCTATGGATCTAAACGGTTAGTTAGGCAGAGAGGAGCCAGCTATGTCTATGGATCTAAACGGTTAGTTAGGCAGAGAGGAGCCAGCTATGTCTATGGATCTAAACGGTTAGTTAGGCAGAGAGGAGCCAGCTATGTCTATGGATCTAATCGGTTAGTTAGGCAGAGAGGAGCCAGCTATGTCTATGGATCTAAACGGTTAGTTAGGCAGATAGGAAGGAGCCAGCTATGTCTATGGATCTAATCGGTTAGTTAGGCAGAGAGGAGCCAGCTATGTCTATGGATCTAAACGGTTAGTTAGGCAGAGAGGAGCCAGCTATGGCTATGGATCTAATCGGTTAGTTAGGCAGAGAGGAGCCAGCTATGTCTATGGATCTAAACGGTTAGTTAGGCAGAGAGGAGCCAGCTATGTCTTTGGATCTAAACGGTTAGTTAGGCAGATAGGAGCCAGCTATGTCTATGGATCTAAACGGTTAGTTAGGCAGAGAGGAAGGAGCCAGCTATGTCTATGGATCTAAACGGTTAGTTAGGCAGAGAGGAGCCAGCTATGTCTATGGATCTAAACGGTTAGTTAGGCAGAGAGGAGCCAGCTATGTCTTTGGATCTAAACGGTTAGTTAGGCAGAGAGGAGCCAGCTATGTCTATGGATCTAAACGGTTAGTTAGGCAGAGAGTAGCCAGCTATGTCTATGGATCTAAACGGTTAGTTAGGCAGAGAGGAGCCAGCTATGTCTATGGATCTAATCGGTTAGTTAGGCAGAGAGGAGCCAGCTATGTCTATGGATCTAATCGGTTAGTTAGGCAGAGAGGAGCCAGCTATGTCTATGGATCTAAACGGTTAGTTAGACAGAGAGGAGCCAGCTATGTCTATGGATCTAATCGGTTAGTTAGGCAGAGAGGAGCCAGCTATGTCTATGGATCTAAACGGTTAGTTAGACAGAGAGGAGCCAGCTATGTCTATGGATCTAAACGGTTAGTTAGGCAGAGAGGAGCCAGCTATGTCTATGGATCTAAACGGTTAGTTAGGCAGAGAGGAGCCAGCTATGTCTATGGATCTAAACGGTTAGTTAGGCAGAGAGGAGCCAGCTATGTCTATGGATCTAATCGGTTAGTTAGGCAGAGAGGAGCCAGCTATGTCTATGGATCTAATCGGTTAGTTAGGCAGAGAGGAGCCAGCTATGTCTATGGATCTAATCGGTTAGTTAGGCAGAGAGGAGCCAGCTATGTCTATGGATCTAATCGGTTAGTTAGGCAGAGAGGAGCCAGCTATGTCTATGGATCTAATCGGTTAGTTAGGCAGAGAGGAGCCAGCTATGTCTATGGATCTAATCGGTTAGTTAGGCAGAGAGGAGCCAGCTATGTCTATGGATCTAAACGGTTAGTTAGGCAGAGAGGAGCCAGCTATGTCTATGGATCTAAACGGTTAGTTAGGCAGAGAGGAGCCAGCTATGTCTATGGATCTAAACGGTTAGTTAGGCAGAGAGGAGCCAGCTATGTCTATGGATCTAATCGGTTAGTTAGGCAGAGAGGAGCCAGCTATGTCTATGGATCTAAACGGTTAGTTAGGCAGATAGGAAGGAGCCAGCTATGTCTATGGATCTAAACGGTTAGTTAGGTAGAGAGGAGCCAGCTATGTCTATGGATTTAATCGGTTAGTTAGGCAGAGAGGAGCCAGCTATGTCTATGGATCTAAACGGTTAGTTAGGCAGAGAGGAGCCAGCTATGTCTATGGATCTAAACGGTTAGTTAGGCAGAGAGGAGCCAGCTATGGCTATGGATCTAAACGGTTAGTTAGGCAGAGAGGAGCCAGCTATGTCTATGGATCTAAACGGTTAGTTAGGCAGAGAGGAGCCAGCTATGGCTATGGATCTAAACGGTTAGTTAGGCAGAGAGGAGCCAGCTATGTCTATGGATCTAAACGGTTAGTTAGGCAGAGAGGAGCCAGCTATGTCTATGGATCTAAACGGTTAGTTAGGCAGAGAGGAGCCAGCTATGTCTATGGATCTAATCGGTTAGTTAGGCAGAGAGGAGCCAGCTATGTCTATGGATCTAAACGGTTAGTTAGGCAGATAGGAAGGAGCCAGCTATGTCTATGGATCTAAACGGTTAGTTAGGCAGATAGGAAGGAGCCAGCTATGTCTATGGATCTAAACGGTTAGTTAGGCAGATAGGAAGGAGCCAGCTATGTCTATGGATCTAAACGGTTAGTTAGGCAGAGAGGAGCCAGCTATGTCTATGGATCGAAACGGTTAGTTAGGCAGAGAGGAGCCAGCTATGTCTATGGATCTAATCGGTTAGTTAGGCAGAGAGGAGCCAGCTATGTCTATGGATCTAATCGGTTAGTTAGGCAGAGAGGAGCCAGCTATGTCTATGGATCTAATCGGTTAGTTAGGCAGAGAGGAGCCAGCTATGTCTATGGATCTAAACGGTTAGTTAGACAGAGAGGAGCCAGCTATGTCTATGGATCTAAACGGTTAGTTAGGCAGAGAGGAGCCAGCTATGTCTATGGATCTAAACGGTTAGTTAGGCAGAGAGGAGCCAGCTATGTCTATGGATCTAAACGGTTAGTTAGGCAGAGAGGAGCCAGCTATGTCTATGGATCTAATCGGTTAGTTAGGCAGAGAGGAGCCAGCTATGTCTATGGATCTAATCGGTTAGTTAGGCAGAGAGGAGCCAGCTATGTCTATGGATCTAAACGGTTAGTTAGGCAGATAGGAAGGAGCCAGCTATGTCTATGGATCTAATCGGTTAGTTAGGCAGAGAGGAGCCAGCTATGTCTATGGATCTAAACGGTTAGTTAGGCAGAGAGGAGCCAGCTATGGCTATGGATCTAATCGGTTAGTTAGGCAGAGAGGAGCCAGCTATGTCTATGGATCTAAACGGTTAGTTAGGCAGAGAGGAGCCAGCTATGTCTTTGGATCTAAACGGTTAGTTAGGCAGATAGGAGCCAGCTATGTCTATGGATCTAAACGGTTAGTTAGGCAGAGAGGAGCCAGCTATGTCTATCGATCTAAACGGTTAGTTAGGCAGAGAGGAGCCAGCTATGTCTATGGATCTAAACGGTTAGTTAGGCAGAGAGGAGCCAGCTATGTCTATGGATCTAAACGGTTAGTTAGGCAGAGAGGAGCCAGCTATGTCTATGGATCTAAACGGTTAGTTAGGCAGAGAGGAGCCAGCTATGTCTATGGATCTAATCGGTTAGTTAGGCAGAGAGGAGCCAGCCATGTCTATGGATCTAAACGGTTAGTTAGGCAGAGAGGAGCCAGCTATGTCTATGGATCTAATCGGTTAGTTAGGCAGAGAGGAGCCAGCTATGTCTATGGATCTAAACGGTTAGTTAGGCAGAGAGGAGCCAGCTATGTCTATGGATCTAAACGGTTAGTTAGGCAGAGAGGAGCCAGCTATGTCTATGGATCTAAACGGTTAGTTAGGCAGAGAGGAGCCAGCTATGTCTATCGATCTAAACGGTTAGTTAGGCAGAGAGGAGCCAGCTATGTCTATGGATCTAAACGGTTAGTTAGGCAGAGAGGAGCCAGCTATGTCTATGGATCTAATCGGTTAGTTAGGCAGAGAGGAGCCAGCTATGTCTATGGATCTAAACGGTTAGTTAGGCAGAGAGGAGCCAGCTATGTCTATCGATCTAAACGGTTAGTTAGGCAGAGAGGAGCCAGCTATGTCTATGGATCTAAACGGTTAGTTAGGCAGAGAGGAGCCAGCTATGTCTATGGATCTAATCGGTTAGTTAGGCAGAGAGGAGCCAGCTATGTCTATCGATCTAAACGGTTAGTTAGGCAGAGAGGAGCCAGCTATGTCTATGGATCTAATCGGTTAGTTAGGCAGAGAGGAGCCAGATATGGCTATGGATCTAAACGGTTAGTTAGGCAGAGAGGAGCCAGCTATGTCTATCGATCTAAACGGTTAGTTAGGCAGAGAGGAGCCAGCTATGTCTATGGATCTAAACGGTTAGTTAGGCAGAGAGGAGCCAGCTATGTCTATCGATCTAAACGGTTAGTTAGGCAGAGAGGAGCCAGCTATGTCTATGGCTCTAAACGGTTAGTTAGGCAGAGAGGAGCCAGCTATGTCTATGGATCTAAACGGTTAGTTAGGCAGAGAGGAGCCAGCTATGTCTATGGATCTAATCGGTTAGTTAGGCAGAGAGGAGCCAGCTATGTCTATGGATCTAAACGGTTAGTTAGGCAGAGAGGAGCCAGCTATGTCTATCGATCTAAACGGTTAGTTAGGCAGAGAGGAGCCAGCTATGTCTATCGATCTAAACGGTTAGTTAGGCAGAGAGGAGCCAGCTATGTCTATGGATCTAAACGGTTAGTTAGGCAGAGAGGAGCCAGCTATGTCTATGGATCTAATCGGTTAGTTAGGCAGAGAGGAGCCAGCCATGTCTATGGATCTAAACGGTTAGTTAGGCAGAGAGGAGCCAGCTATGTCTATGGATCTAATCGGTTAGTTAGGCAGAGAGGAGCCAGCTATGGCTATGGATCTAATCGGTTAGTTAGGCAGAGAGGAGCCAGCTATGTCTATGGATCTAAACGGTTAGTTAGGCAGAGAGGAGCCAGCTATGTCTATGGATCTAAACGGTTAGTTAGGCAGAGAGGAGCCAGCTATGTCTATGGATCTAA
>JAUCBJ010004467.1:0-24247 GCA_032718475.1 Nemertoderma westbladi | reverse complement strand
CTAAATAGTTAAGAGATTATTGGGAGGTGGTGAACTCAATAGGGCCAGGATATGGGTATTTCCCATATCATATGAAATCTACTTTATCGTAAAGGAAGAGCACAGAGCTCAGGCAGAGGCGATTATAGCAGGAACCGGCATCCAACTTCCCTATGGACACCGGGTACTTGGATCTGTAATAGGATCTCAGCCAGCCTGTCAGACATTCATATCACAGCGAGTCGGCCAACTACAAAAGGAGTTACCTTGATTAAATGATTTCGCAGGTTCAGCCCCACACCCCGTTTACAGCTGCCTAATGTATGCAGCCAAAGTTTACTTATCTCTCTCGTACAACCCCAGATTTCGTGGAAAACTTGTTCCATTTGTGCGTTTGCTTTTGATTTATTATAGCATTGTTATTATTATTTGAAATAATATTATTTATTTTGTTCATATATTATATTAAACATTTACAATCTCTTTAGTATAAATTCCTTTCAATAATTATGAAACACTTATTGATTCTTACATCACTTGTGGCAGTTGGCTACGGTTTGAGTTGCCACAGTGCCGGGCCAGATGGAAAAATGAGTAGAGATGGTTGCGTACGATGTGTTGTAAGTCTTCAGCAATAAATATTAGACTATCTGTACAAGTGTAATAGTATGGAAGGGGACAGACATGATGGATTAGGTTTAATGGGTCGAACCAATAACTACAACTACTATAGTCGGCCTACAGCATTGAAACTGCACATTGAGATGCTATACTACTACTAGGATCGGCATGCTGCATTGCAGCTGCATTTTTAAGAATGCTGTGCCGGCTTGTCAACAAAATTGCACCGCCACAACTCCCTATCACCCATGACATTTGCTAGATCATCCGCATCTTCAAGGCCAGTGTCCTTTAAGATGCGTCTCAAGAAAGTCATGGGCTGTCCACCATGCTTATTCACTCCATGAGGCTGCCAAAGTACAAGATTATGCACTGGCTGGTCCTCACGGCGAAAGCAATGTCCTGCAAAGCGGAGGCGATTTTGTTCTAGTGTCAAGCTTGGGGGAACCAATGAGACACCTCCAATGTTATATAGTGTCTGGTTGGAGATGTGTGCATTGTACTTGACACAATGTACCCGGCGTAGCATTCTTGTGAATGTGCCATCCAGAGATTTGGTGTCCTCAGCAGTTAGAGCCCAGCATGGACTCCCATAGAGGGAGTACTGGAACTACGTGCTGCTCTAAATAATCGGACCTTAAGTTTCCGATTAATTCTCGGTGACTTCCAAATCCTGGAAAGCCTATTCAAGGCTGCCCATACCTTTCCCTTACGTATTCGAAGGTCCTCACCTGACTTCCGGATCCATGATCCCAGGTAACAGAAGTCGTCCACATGCTCAAGCATACCATCCTTTGAGCTTATGCTCATCCGATCAGAGACTTGCTGAGGACTTTCAAAGTTAACTGTCAGAATTTTGGTCTTTCTGGAGTTAATAAAAAGACCAACACTAGAAGCAGCATGGTCTAATGAGCTGAGGAGCCGCTGGGCTCCCTCTAATGATTCTGAGAGTACTCCTAAGTCATCAGCAAAGTCTAGATCAGTTAGGTACTTGGCAGGATTTCCTCGACTTCTGGAGCCAGTGCTATGCCGGGTTTGACAAAAACATTTTGTCATATTTTGTAGAAGTAGGGGGTCCATGGTTCCAATGTTGGAGACTTTCAGACAAGTTGGTCCATGGTCCTCGGGGTCCATGTTCTGCGGATGGAGGCTGTCAGACTGGGCGGGGTCCATGGTTCCGGGGATGGAGGCTGTCAGACAAGGTGGGGTCCATGGTTCTGGGATGGCGGCATTCAGAGAAGTTAGGGTCCATGGTTCCGTTCATGGAGGTTTCCATACAAATTTCTCCCCTGGCACGCCCTGATGACTCCCCCCCCCCCCCCCCCATTGAATTAATAAATTAAATTATAATTTCTTGTATTCGAATGTATTGCTCTGTTGTGTGTTATTGTACGACAATGCTATTATTTCAGACTATGACCATAGTAATGCTTTTACACTTCGACCCTTCTCCAGTGATCACCGCCTTATTGTGGCCAAGGTAAGACTTAGTCTGCGTGCTAGCAGAACAACGAAATCTGCCTTGCCGCGGCATGACTGGTCCTCTCTGTTGCAACACCCAAGTGTGAGATCCAGCTTCACACTACAGCTGAGCAAGACTGCCTTCACACAAGCAGTTAAGTTAGCAGCTGCAGAAACAGTTCCTGTATACCCTCGAAACAGGAAAAGGGCCCCCCGGACTGACAACAAAATCCAGAAGGGCCGAAATGACCTATATAAGGCGCAGAAAGAGTCCCGACTCAAACAGACTACAGCGGCCAAGAATGCAGTTAAGGCTGCATCTAGGTCCCTGAACAGGCAGTACTCTGTTAATCTACAGGATACTATATGCTGTAATGTCATCAAAGGTTGTAAAGTGCTGAATAACAACTCACTGTTATTACTAATGACTTTGAGTAATGTTACAATTTTGGAAACAATGCTGTTTATGTGTGTATGTTTGGTTGGTAGCCTAGCAACCAACCTATCAGCTGGTGATAGCACCACCACCCTGGCTTTCATCCTTAACTGGTCGTTAAATGGAAACCAAGGCGACTTGGAAAACAGATAGTGGAAGATAACACAGTGAACGGAGTTTAAATAAACTAAAAAATTATCCTATTAATTTACTATTTTACGTACCAGAGCTGTTACTGAACGCTTTGTAACACATTGGGATTGTGCATGGGCAGGGCCTTTCTCCAGTGTGGTTCCGTAAATGAATCTTAAGATTTTCCCATCTAGAAAACATCCGATTACAAGACTCAACCTGAAATTAGTTTCAGTAATTGATTTATTAATAATTATTAATTTTAAAATTAATAATAATCAATTATTTAATAATAATTAATAGTAAAAAAATATAAACTTTATTCGAACCACTGATACCACTATTCAACTCCCAAAAAGCAACCTCCAAGCGAATCTCCAAACACCAGACCGATCGATCTTTGATCCACCCTGACCGATCAGATACAAGACCTCAACTTCAAAATGAAACATCTTCCTGGAAAGGAAATGCCCTGTGATTTCAGCAGCCGACATCCAATTCCCACCAAGCATCTAAGCGAGGATCAGCAAGAACGACGGGCATTGACATTGGCAAAGAGAGCTACATCAAGAAACTTAATATCATCGACTCACCTGACACAATAACAACCAAAGAACTCATAGCTGTTAAAATTATAACTACAATACAAAGAAATTAAAGCTGTCAATTAAGTGAAAATAGCAATTGTTTGTTTACGTCTTAATTTACAAAGGTGAATTTAATTTACTTGATAAATAAATGAAAAATATTAAAATATAAAAAAGAAATATCTACAGTGTTCACTGAATAGTCTTTAAATAGAACCGTCACCGAATATTCTAAAAACGCGAAAATCGGAGTGGAGAGGAAGCGAGCAGAGTGGAGTAGGGGGGGGCGGGCCGTACCTGAAATCGCGAAGGGCCAGAGCGCGTGGGCGCGAGGATTGATTCAAGGTAAGAACCCGGGCCTTAAATGTGCAGGAAATTACCACGAACAATACCTTGGGTACTAGTGAACGGAAAGTGAAGTACCGGCGCAGCGGTAAGTCTCGTTTGCCTGACGTGATATTCGGGCTCGGTTCAACCGTCTTCTTAAATCTTCAGCTCAGCAGCTCTCTTCATTTTTTTTTTCGTTATTCTATAACATTCTATTCCCATATTACTAATATGTACCAAACCACAGTTAATACTAATAAATTCACCCATTTCTTATTACAAATATTAAGATTTTATGTGAATAATACGTACGTATAGAGAGAAAAATAAGTACTTTTTCCCTAGGGAAAAAAATAACACAAACTTTTGTTGCGAAATGTTTTTGAGTGTTTCTAGTAACTTAATTACTGACCACCTTACACGGAGCAACTTTTTTTGAAAAAAAAGTAGCAGAAAAAACGTTTCTCCATGTGAGGGTGCATGGGGTCCTAATAGATATTAAATGTAAACAACAAAAAAATGAAATGAAATGAAATTAAATTAAATAAAAATTGAATGTTCAGTTGAGTAGAGTTGTGTCGTCAGCGAAAAGTGTACTAAGTAAGTTTGTTGCTTTGGGTAAGTCATTAATAAAAATGAGAAATAGTATGGGAGAGAGGACCGATCCCTGGGGGACACCACAAATGATAGGTAATAAAGTTGAATTAATGCCGTCAATGGAGACAAATTGTTTGCGATTATAGAGGAAACTCGAAATAAGTTGAAGGGGTAGGCCTCTGATACCATAGGTCTCAAGCTTATTAATAAGGATTTTGTGGTCTATGGTATCAAAGGCCTTTTTAAGGTCAATGTATAAGGTGCATGTTGAATGATGGCAATCAAACAGAGTTAATTTTTTCCGTTATAGATAGTAGTGCGTGAGAGGTGGTTGTTTTTGGTCCAAAGCCGTATTGGGATTCTGTAATTACATGGAGTATTTGTTTAAGTAGGATTGTAATTGTTCATTAATTAATTGTTCTAGAATTTTGCTTAGTACTGGTAGTAATGATATAGGACGGTAATTATTCGGGTCTGTAGGATCGTCTGATTTGAATAGTGGTATAACTTTAGCAATTTTTAATGAATCGGGAAAAAAGCCGTACTTTATTGAAAGGTTGAATAAGTAGCACAGGTGTTGGGAAAGTGGTTTGGCAGCAAGTCGGAGTAGTCTGGTGGGGAACGGATCGTTAGAACTGCAGTTTAATTTGAGGTTGAGGATTCGGTATTATAATTCTATTGGAGATGTTTTTGTTAATGTAAAAGAGTTCACTCTAGTATTTGAAATATGGCGTCGGGGGGAGTCGGGGTGTGCAAGTCGGAAAGGTACTTTGGAGTTTAGTTCCAATGGTTGAAAAGTGTTCGTTGAATATTTCTGTAATTTGAGTTGGGTCTGATACAATTTGTGCGGAGGTATTCATTTTTATAATAAGTTTTTTGGGTGATGATTTAGAAGTTGTTTTGTGGAGTACAGTATTAATTATCGACCAAGTTTTGCGGGAATTTGTAATGTTGTTATCAAATTGTTGCGAATAATATTTTTTTTCGGCAATTTTTAAGGTTTTTGTGAGATGATTACGATAGTCGGTAAAACATTTACGGTTGGTTTCTGTTCGGTTTTTTAAATAGTTCCTGTATAATTTGTCTTTAGTTCTGATTGATTTGAGTAGACTTTCAGTGATCCATGCTTTGAGGGGCCGAGTTTTGTGTGTAAATGATTTTGAAGGGATATGAGAGGAGCAAATGTTGGTGAGATTATCGTAAAAACAGTCGAACTTTGAGATGATGGCTATTGATTTATCGGTGTAGGACCAGTTGGAGGGTTTATTAATGTCACGAAAGAAAGAAGATTCGTCAAGTTTTGAATAGTCGAAAGTGTGGCGTGGTTTAGGTTCATTGAAAATACAGCTAAATTTTTGTAAAATGATAAATGTTGCGTGGTGATCTGAATTATCGATTTCAGCAGCCGACATCCAATTCCCACCAAGCATCTAAGCGAGGATCAGCAAGAACGACTGGGCATTGACATTGGCAAAGAGAGCTACATCAAGAAACTCAATATCATCGACTCACCTGACACAATAACAACCAAAGAACTCATAGCTGTTAAAATTATAACTACAATACAAAGAAATTAAAGCTGTCAATTAAGTGAAAATAGCAATTGTTTGTTTACGTCTTAATTTACTAAGGTGAATTTAATTTAATTGTTAAATAAATGAAAAATATTAAAATATAAAAAAGAAATATCTACAGTGTTCACAGAATAGTGTTTAAATAGAACCGTCACCGAATATTCTAAAAACGCGAAAATCGGAGTGGAGAGGAAGCGAGCAGAGTGGAGTAGGGGGGGCGGGCCGTACCTGAAATCGCGAAGGGCCTGAGCGCGTGGGCGCGAGGATTGATTCAAGGTAAGAACCCAGGCCTTAAATGTGCAGGAAATTACCACGAACAATACCTTGGGTACTAGTGAACGAAAAGTGAAGTACCGGCGCAGCGGTAAGTCTCGTTTGCCTGACGTGATATTCGGGCTCGGTTCAACCGTCTTCTTAAATCTTCAGCTCAGCAGCTCTCTTCATTTTTTTTTTCGTTATTCTATAACATTCTATTCCCATATTACTAATATGACCAAACCACAGTTAATACTAACAAATTCACCCATTTCTTATTACAAATATTAAGATTTTATGTGAATAATACGTACGTATAGAGAGAAAAATAAGTACTTTTTCCCTAGGGAAAAAAATAACACAAACTTTTGTTGCGAAATGTTTTTGAGTGTTTCTAGATTTTCCCATATTACTAATATGACCAAACCACTATTAGTTAATACTAACAAATTCACCCATTTCTTATTACAAATATTAAGATTTTATGTGAATAATACGTACGTATAGAGAGAAAAATAAGTACTTTTTCCCTAGGGAAAAAAATAACACAAACTTTTGTTGCGAAATGTTTTTGAGTGTTTCTAGTAACTTAATTACTGACCACCTTACACGGAGCAATTTTTTTGAAAAACAAGTAGCAGAAAAAACGTTTCTCCATGTGAGGGTGCATGGGGTCCTAATAGATATTAAATGTAAACAACAAAAAAATTAAATGATTTGAATAGTGGTATAACTTTAGCAATTTTTAATGAATCGGGAAAAAATCCGTACTTTATTGAAAGGTTGAATAAGTAGCACAGGTGTTGGGAAAATGGTTTGGCAGCAAGTCGGAGTAGTTTGGTGGGGAACGGATCGTTAGAACTGCAGTTTAATTTGAGGTTGAGGATTCGGTATTATGAAACGAAAGCTTTAATACCAACATATGGTGTAAATAAAATAAACATGCACATAAAGGTAGGTAGGCCTACTGTAAAATATGAAAGTTGTTATGTGACCATATAATACTGTATTGTATGACAGATAATGGAAAATGGGATACACATTATTTATAGGTTATTTGGGGATGGGGATATAATAAAATGAATATATAATATAATAAAAATAGTAAAAATATATATAATATAATAAAATGTCGTTGCACGGTTGAAATATTGTACAATTCAATGTTTGGTTATAGCGTGGCTGGGGGAAGTTTTAAAATAGATCGTGTAAAAATTAGAATAGATCATTTCACGGCGTACAGGAACAGTGAGCGTTTTACTGTTGTTAGTAGAGTCGGGACGCCAGTGCAACTGAGGCCGTGGTCCTTGTCCGTCGCCTGGTCGTCGCAGAGACGGCAGACGCATGTGGGGGTCGATTCGGTATTATAATTCTATTGCAGATGTTTTTGTTAATGTAAAAGAGTTCACTCTAGTATTTGAAAGATGGTGTCGGGGGGATCGGGGTGTGCAAGTCGGTAAGGTACTTTGGAGTTTAGTTCCAATGGTTGAAAAGTGTTCGTTGAATATTTCTGTAATTTGAGTTGGGTCTGATACAATTTGTGCGGAGGTATTCATTTTTATAATAAGTTTTTTGGGTGATGATTTAGAAGTTGTTTTGTGGAGTACAGTATTAATTATCGACCAAGTTTTGAGGGAATTTGTAATGTTGTTATCAAATTGTTGCGAATAATATTTTTTTTCGGCAATTTTTTAAGGTTTTTGTGAGATGATTACGATAGTCGGTAAAACATTTACTGTTGGTTTCAGTTCGGTTTTTTAAATAGTTCCTGTATAATTTGTCTTTAGTTCTGATTGATTTGAGTAGACTTTCAGTGATCCATGCTTTGAGGGGCCGAGTTTTGTGTGTATATGATTTTGAAGGGATATGAGAGGAGCAAATGTTGGTGAGATTATCGTAAAAACAGTCGAACTTTGAGGTGATGGGTATTGATTTATCGGTGTAGGACCAGTTGGAGGGTTTATTAATGTCACGAAGGAAAGAAGATTCGTCAAGTTTTGAATAGTCGAAAGTGTGGCGTGGTTTAGGTTCATTAAAAATACAGCTAAATTTTTGTAAAATGATAAATGTTGCGAGATGACCTATTTTACAGTTAAAAGTACCCGAATTGGAAACTGAGGTGGTTACATCGTCAGGGGTAATCGCCACATTGCTGGAATGTATTGAGCATTATAGATCCAAAAGTACCCGCATTGGAAACTGAGGTGGTTACATCGTCAGGGGTAATCGCCACATTGCTGGAACGTATTGAGCATTATAGATCCAAAAGCTCCGCAGTGTGCCTGCTTCAGCTAGATATAGAATCGGCCTTCGACAATGTTGAGTACTGCACACTCATTCGAAAGCTGCTGGACCATGGAGTCAACCCTCACATCGCAGCTACGGTCTAGTCATATTACACTTGTGGTATAGTTTTTCTCAAATTTAATGATGGTAGTTTCTATTGTAACGGCATACATGTAGCCCAAGGTTTAAAGCAAGGTTCTCTACTATCACCAACTATTTTTAACTTATACACAGCTGATATAACTGCGGCTCTAGAGAGTTCCAACTTAGGTTGTCGTGTCAGCCCTGTGTGGTTAGGCGCCATAGTATACGCCGATGACTTCCTCCTTCTTAGCACCTTGGCTACTGATCTCGAACGAATGGCAATGATTGTAAGTGACAAAGCAGACGAGGTCTGTCTTAGCTTTGAACCCACTAAAACCTCATGGATTGTAGTCGAAAGCATCCAAAATCCATGTCATAAACCCTGCTTTATCAACATATGTGGATCTTTTGTTGCAAGAAGTTCTGCCCTTACCTTCTTAGGATACAACCTTAAAAGTTCATCAAACTCCAAAGTAATCCTTAATGATTCTATCAGGTTGATAGCTTACTACTCTCAAACATTTCACACTAGAGGCTGGACAACGCGCTGGCTTCCTCCTAAGGTGGTCTTCCGACTATGGGACTCCCTCGCTGTACCAGCTACCACATATGGATTAAAATTCAATATAGGTTCTCTTACCTCCACTGATCGTGACGCTCTTGATGTATTCTACCGCAAATCGTTAATAGGTTTACTAAACCTTGGCCCATATGTTGGGAATTGCACTCTTTACCACGTCGCCAATCTTGTGCCAATCTCGATTGCTGCACTTCGGTTGTGTGTCGGTACCATCCTGCGCATATTGAACTGTCCTAGTCGCTTTCTACAACTGAGTTGTCGGATTGCAATGTTCAGCAATGTGCGCCCCCTGGCGTCGTATCGCCGCATTTCTTGTGGCTACAGCATCGCGCGCTCATCCTACGCCTTACCTGACCTGCTTTCTGCACTCAACTTTTCATATTCCAAAAGTGAGCTGGTGTCGCGTATTTCCCTTGCCAAGCCGACATATCGTGAACTGATCAGCTCAAATTTCATTAGAACTACACTCACACTCAAAACAATCAGCATTGAAGAGAAAAGAGCCAGAATACTCTCATATTATGGCGTTTCCTAATCTGATATCCAACTATATTTGCAGCGCAAACTCCTATCATAATCACTTCTACCTGAACTCTGCAATCCCCCCCCCCCCCCCCACCCACCCCCCTCTTCACATACTGTTAATATGGTTATGTGGTCCACCCTTCGAGATAGAAAACCTTATGACATGCTTCTCATTACATCTGCACCAAGTTTTCTTATTTTTTTACAATGACCTGATGCGTTTTGCTCAAACATGTTGTATGTGCATTTTATTTACCTACATATGTTATCTTTGTCTGATGCGTTTTGTTAGCTTATTCAATCCCGCTAACGCCCCATAAAGTTATAAGCCGATAAGCAATATTGGGAGCCACGAGATTGGGTAATTAACCAACTCGTGCCATCCCAATGAGAGTGGGAAGGAGAACCACACAATAAGGGTCAGGGGCCAAACCCCTAACCCAGAGAGAACAGGTGGAGTGAACGGGAACACTCCACGGGGTGCCAACAAGGGTATCAACCAATCAGAGGGGGGCAAGGCATCGATTAGGTAGTAATTAGGCCAACCGTGCAATATAACCAGTAACCCAATATCAGTAATTCAGTTATCTCAGTGCAGTAGTGCTAGCATAGGTTAGTTAGTTTAGATAGGGGAGCACGGGACTTTTAGTTACCGTATCCCGCCTTCCATATACTATACAATATATCTATATCTTATACCTTTATTATTATACACCGAACTTCAGAACTCATTTTACTTTCATTCACTCTTTATACACGGCGGGGACGCGTGAACTAAATACCGGATAAATCGGGATCCCTCCTGGATCCCGTCACAGTAACTAAAACCAAACGCTGCCCTAGCTAGCCAAACCATCAGCTACCAAAGACAAAGATGAGTCGAGAGAAAGGAACGACACCGCCGCGGACCCCGGACGACGATCTAACGATCCGCGATGCCACGGCGAGACGATACGAATCCACGACGCCGGTCGATGCTACGCTGACCACGTCGACGCACGTTGACGCCACGTCGATAACGAGCAACCCGGCGAACCAAGATGTGGGGGGTCGTCTACAAAGAGAGGACGAGTCGGGAGTCGAAAGGGAGAAAGACGAGTCGACGCGGAGTGAAGGTCGACGTACCGATGTCGCCGGCCAGCCACAGGCCGAGGACGACGAACGGTCCACCGGAACGGCGACGGTGGGCCCGTCGGTACGACGTCGAACCCGGAGAGATGGAGGAGAGGTCGGCGACGAGGACGTCGGGGTTTCTGATCGACTTCGACGGGCCTACGCCGCGACCCGGGAGCAACTGAAGGAAGCTAGAGGAGGGGCTGAGATAGACCAGGTGAAGTTGAGGAGACGACTAGGTGAGTCGAACAGATACTTTGATTACCTAGTGCGTTCTGGGCAGGGAGAACTAGCCGAGGAGAGGGCGAGGGGAGTTGCCAACGAACTGATTGAACTATGGGAATGTGGGGGTATGGAACCTAGCGTAGTGTACGTAGGGCCATACTTAGTCGATGCCCGGGGAGTAAAATTAGTGGGTTGGAAGAGACCTGAGGAGGGCGAATCCGAGGTTAACTCCGAGGATTCGGTCTCGTCGGTTGGAGGAAGTTCCGGGAGGCGGGGGAAAGTTAGTAGGACGGAGGGGCGGCTGTTAGCGAATCAATTCCGCCTCACCAAACCCCATAAAGTGAGCCATAAAGCAATATTGGGAGCACGAGGTTGATTACCAATATCAACCTCGTGTCACCCCAATAAAGTGGGAAGGGAAGGAGAAACACACAATGGAGGTCAGGGGCCAAACCCCTAACCCAAAGAGAACAGGTGGAGTGAACGGGAACACTCCAAAGGGTGCCAACAGGGGTATTAGCCAATCAGAGGGGGGAAAGGCATCGATTGAGTAGCAATAAGGCCACCGTGCAATATAACCAGTAACCTGTAATCATATCAGTTCAGTTATCCCAGTATCATATTGGTGCTAGTTAGGTTAGATAGTTTAGCTAGGGAAGGACCGGGACTTTAATTACCGTATCCCGCCTTCCGTGTACAACAACCTATATCTATATCTTATTAGACTGATCATTATATACACCGAACATCAGAACTCATTTTACTCTTTACACACGGAGGGAAAGCGTGAACTAAACATCGGATAAATCGGGATCCCTCCTGGATCCCGTCACAGTAACTAAAACCAACCGCTGCCCTAGCTAGCCAAACCATCAGCCACCAATCACCAGCAAGATGAGTCGAGAGAAAGGAACGACGCCGCCGCGGACCCCGGACGACGATCTAACGATCCGCGAGGCCACGGCGAGACGATACGAACCCACGACGCCAGTCGATGCTACGCCGACCACGTCGACGTACGTTGACGCCACGTCGATAACGAGCGACCCGGCGAACCAAGATGTGGGGGGTCGTCTACAAAGAGAAATCGAGTCGGGAGGAGAAGAGGAAGACGAGTCGACGCGGAGCGAGGGTCGACGTACCGATGTCACCGGTCAGCCACAGACCGAGGGCGACGGACGGCCCACCGGAACGGCGACGGTGGGGCCGCCGGTACGACGTCGGACCCGGAGAGATGGAGGGGAGGTCGGCGACGAGGATGTCGGGGTTTCTGATCGACTTCGACGAGCCTACGCCGCGACCCGGGAACAACTGAAGGAAGCTAGAGGAGGGGCTGAGATAGGCCAGGTGAAGTTGAGGAGACGACTAGGTGAGTCGAACAGATACTTTGATTACCTAGTGCGTTCTGGGCAGGGAGAACTGGCCGAGGAGAGAGCGAGAGGGGTTGCCTTCGAACTGTTTGGGCTATGGGAACGTAGGGGTATGGGGCCTGGTGTAGTGTACATAGGGCCATACTTAGTCGATGCCAGGGAAGTTAAGTTAGTGGGTTGGGCGGGACTGCACGAGGGCGAATCCGAGGTTAGCTCCGAGGATTCGGTCTCGTCGGTCAGCGAGAACCCCGGAAAGCGGGGAAAGTTAGTAGGACGGAGGGGCGGCGGGAGTCCGTCGCAACCGATAAGTCTGCTACATCCTCCGCAAAAGAAAGAAGGGTGCAGGAGATAAATCTGGCTGCATATAAATTAAAAATTGAAGAATTAGAGTGGCGACTGAAGGGAAGGAAGGAGCGAGAGAGTGAACGCGAAGAGCGTGAGGCAAGAGAACAGAGCGTGCGGTACACGTACAGTACGTACAGCAACCGTACGGGCGAGGGGGGTAGTAGTAGTGCGTTGGGAAATATTGGTATTAATAGTACCGTAGTAAATAACCCTAATCCCTTTATTACAGGAAATATTTTACCCGGTAGTAGTAATTTAAGTTTAAATTCAAATAATAATATTAATTCAAATATTCAGAATAATCAAAATAATTCAAATAATTCGAATAGCAATTTAAATTTTGAAAATAATAATAATTCTAACTTAAATAATTTAAATAATAATCCCGTTTCAAATTCTAATAATTTAATTGATTTAACAAATAATATTGGGAATGGTGCTATTAATGTGAACGCGTCAGACGTGTATAGCCCGGCAGACGGCGGCCTGGTAGGCCACGTAGTTAGTAGGCAGGAAGTGGCGCGGTTGAGCCAACCCGAGGTGGGCCTGGTAGGCCACGCAGTAGTAGAGAGAGAGGCCGGGGTGAATAGACCCGGCCGCAGTAGAGACAGTGTGTCGACTAGAGAGGGGTGTAGAGACGAAGTAAGAGATATTGAAGTTAGATGTGGCGGGTGGGGGGGGGCTACGGGCGCCCCACCACATGAGATTAGCGGCGAGAGAGAGGGGGCAGAGAATGCCCCACAAGAGGGGTGTAGAAGTGTAGTAAGAGATAGTGAAGTTAGAAGTAGCGGGTGGGGGGGGGGCTACGGGCACCCCACCGCGAGGGATTAGTAGCGAGAGAGGGGGGGCAGGCAGTGTCCCACAGGCGTCGGCGGATAATGCGCGGGCCGAATTAGGTAAACCGCAACACCCGGCGATGGAGAATAATAGGGGGATTGCGAGTATCCCCAGCGGCGTGCGATCGAGCAGAGAGAGAAAGGTTGACGTCGCGAGAGGGCGGGCGACGGAACGTCGAGCCCAGTTAGAAGAGAGAAGATTAGTAGAGTTTAATAGAGAGGTCGAAGATAGGAGAAGATTAGTAGAGTATAATAGAGAGGTCGGAGATAGAAGAAGATTAGCAGAGTTTAACCGAGAGGTCGAAGAGAGAAGAAAGGAAGATAATATAAGAGTCGTTGCTAGGAGCAACCGGAGAGCGAGGACGGATAGCGAGCCGTCGATAGTAGAGAGGGAATTAGGGAGTCAGTGGAGTCGGACTTCGGGAGATTGCCGTGCCCCGGAGAAACGCACCACACGCTAAGAGAGGGGTACAGGATGTACCGATATGAAGACGAGAGCAGGATAGGGGATCGAAGAGAAGCTTCCCGACGGGATGTAGCTGCCGATCGAGAGTACGGTAGTCGCGGGGAGATTCGAGATTCGAGAAGAATAAACTTCGGTTCGGAAGGGCACATGCAGACTGCAGGACATACTGTAGGCCTTACTGCACATACTATTATAGGCCATGCTGGGAGAGATAGAGTAGGCGATAGGGTAGCGCGGACGACGGGATTAAACCCGGAAGTCGCGGAGTACATACCGGTAGGTAGGCAAGAAGTGAATAGGCCTATATCGGTACCGGTACAGCAGCATGACTATAATTTCCAGGGACACAACATATATCCAGGGGAGGGGAGAGTTATTGTAGATAGATGTATGGGCCCCAATATATTAACATCAACCCCAGTACCAAACATACCGGTGGGAGGGGGACAGGGTGACATTCCCCCATCACAATATCAACAATATACCCCAATAGGAGCGAGAACATCGAACCCCTTGGACGAGAGCAGATCGTGCGACACGGAAATATGGAGGGGGCCGTTACCCCCAATGATATACCCGACGCAACAAGCAAAGTCAACAGCAGATAGGACGAACGGACCGTACCCAGCAAGAGAAACTATACAACATCCATCGAACCCATTAGAAGCGCAAGCGATGGGAATGGCCACATTAATCGATGCATTAAAAACTAGGATCGAGTTACCACCTGTGGAACCATTTAAATTCGATGGGAGTAGGCCGGAAGAATATCTACAGTTTCGGCGCATGTATAGTAACGAAATATTAAGTAAGAACTTGACGCAGGCGGAGTGCCTAAAATATCTGCAAGTATATACAGGAGGCCCAGCATACGACATCGTGAGGCAATACCAGGGCATCGAGGGCGGCTTCACGACAGCATGGCGGGCGCTAGATAGGGAATACGGGCACCCGGCCAAGATCATCCGGCAAACCCTGAGAGGCATAACATCGGATGGCCTACAGGACAATCCCGTTAGCATAAGGACCTTTGCAAACAAGGTCGAGAAGGCGTTAATCGTGTTAAAGACGCTAGACGCACCATACGAACTCAACGCGTCTAACAACATCACCACGATAGCGCAGGCACTGCCGGTCTGGTTACGAAGGAAGTGGAGGAAAATCGCTTTCTCCACACGTGAGAAGAAAGGTGCGGAACCAGGCCTAGAAGAAATGTCGAGCTTCCTCAACTATGAAGCCGAATTAATAACAGACCCAGTCTATAGCGAGGATAGTTTGGGGACAAGCCATAAACCCGAACACGATCCTGCAGATCCACTCCCGAGAGTAGGACAATCACTACCACATGCGGCCACACAGGGGACTGCTAGTCCACAGTTAGCTGGTAGCAGGGCCACACCATGGCAGGGACAGAAAGAAAATAACACCATAAATAAACATAATCCCAATGTACCCAGTAGGCCGAATACAGACAACCAAAACACTAAATCGGTACATATAAACCTACGCGCGATACGTGAGGGACTATACAGGGAACGCTATAATCCAGGATTCGAATGTCAATTACATCGGGACGGAACACATAAGACCAGGAGTTGTAAGCACTGGCAAGCGTTGCCCAAACAAGATCGTATAGCCTACACAGACGCAAACGGACTATGTCATCGATGTGTGGTAGAAGGACACAGATCCGGAGAGTGTAGAGATACAGCAGCTACAAGCACGACAGAAGAGAAGAAGAGAAAAGTACTACTCGGGGTAGTGCCAGTGAAGATATCAGGAGAGGGCGGTCGATCAGTAACAACATGTTACCATGGGTGCATGATGCCAGGCACCGCAGACACAGAGGACGAATATAAGAAACCGAAGAGGGTAGATAAGCATAGTGAGGAGGTGACAGTAAGAAAGTGGGCAGAGGAGAGTAGGTTTCCCAGCAAGCATCGGTATGGAGATGGAGCGGAGCGGACGGCGAGGTGTCCGGAGGACAACACTCCGGGGGAGTGCCCGGAGGAGTGTCGGAAGGAGTGTCTAGAGGAGTGTCCGGAAGAGACGCTGGTCCGGTTTGGAGGCATACCGACAAGGGGGAAGTCGAGAAGGAAGGCAGGATGGAAAGGGATAGGACTACTATTGTACCTTCTGTTCTGCCTGTTCTTTCACTTGTTATTCATTCTGCCGGCGGGAGACAACAAGGAGGGAGGTGGCATTTTGATGCCAGGAGAGGAACCAGTTAAGAAGACGGTGGAGAGACCCAACCTTAGGGTGGCAGAAGAGGGAGAACCAATTCCTGGTGAGATGGAATTGGCGAAGAGAGTGCGGCGAATCCTACAGGACCTACAAGAGCAGCAGTGGGAGAGTGCCTGTTGGAAGAATCGCCCTAGTTAGGAGGTTTAGTCGTCCAATATTTTGGACTGAGGGGGGTGGGAATGAGGGCGAGACGCCCTTCCCACACAAATAATTATTTAATTAATTAAATAAAATAATTAAATAATAAAATAAGAAAGTAATAGTTAGTAGAAGTTAGAAGTAGTAAAGGATAGTAAGTAGAGAGTTAGAAGGCGGCGGGGTAAGGGAGTGTGGCATATTGTCATGCCACGAGTAGTAGTAGGGGGGTTGTGGGCACCGTAAGCGCCACATAGAAGGAGAGTAGGTTAGAAGGCGGCGGGGTAAGGGAGTGTGGCATATTGTCATGCCACGAGTAGTAGGGGGGTCGTGGGCACCGGAAGCGCCACGTAGAAAGGAGTAGTAGTAGGGGGGTTGTGGGCACCGGAAGCGCCACATAGAAAGTAGTAGCAGAGAGTGGTTGTGGGCACCGCAAGCGCCACGTAGATAGAGGTATTAGTTGAGGTGGAGATGTAGATAGAGTAGAGTAGTAGAGACGGGCACATAGGGTGCCAGAGAGTAGAGTAGTAGAGAGGGCACATAGGGTGCCAGGTAGTAGAGTTAGAGTGTTAGAGGTAGTAGAGAGGGCACATAGGGTGCCAGAGAGTAGAGTAGTAGAGAGGGCACATAGGGTGCCAGAGAGTAGAGTAGTAGAGAGGGCACATAGGGTGCCAGGTAGTAGAGTTAGAGTGTTAGAGGTAGTAGAGAGGGCACATAGGGTGCCAGAGAGTAGAGTAGTAGAGAGGGCACATAGGGTGCCAGGTAGTAGAGTAGTAGAGAGGGCACATAGGGTGCCAAGTAGTAGAGTTAGAGTGTTGGAGGTAGTAGAGAGGGCACATAGGGTGCCAGAGAGTAGAGTAGTAGGGTAGACGGGCACATAGGGTGCCAGGTAGTAGAGTTAGAAAGATAGTAGCAGAGTAGAAGTAGTAGTAGAATGGTTGTGGGCACCACAAGCGCCACGTAGATAGAGGGTTTTAGTTAGAGTTAGTAGTAGAGTGGTTGTGGGCACCGCAAGCGCCACGTAGATGGAGGTAGTAGCAGAGGGTTGTGGGCACCCTAAGCGCCACGTAGTAGAAGAGTTGGTAAGAGTTAGTAGACTTAGCAGAGAGTTAGTAGTTAGTAGAGTTAGATAGTTAGAGTTAGTAAGTTAGATAAGGTAGATAGTATGATAGCACAGGGATAGCATTAGAGATTAGGGCCTTAGAGAGTGGCAGAGAGTAGAGAGGAGATAGTGAGAGGAACTGTTGGCGAGAGAGAAGAGTGCGATTCAGGTGTGGGGAGAGGGTAAGAGCGAGTTGAGTCAGAGAGCGGAGTTAGAGTGGTGAGAGTGTTGGGGAAACAAAAATTGTGTGAGAGAAGCGCACGATCGGCCCGACACGAGACGCCAGAGGGTAGTGAGATCATACCCATAGGGAGCGGCCTGGAAAGCCGACTCCAAGAAAATAACTCCACCCCACACCCGATAATAGATCGAGTTCCAGCGGAATTGAAGCGCACTTAGAGGTTGATGCTATCTTCTCACCGGGAAGATAGCATGGGGGGGAGTGTTAGCGAATCAATTCCGCCTCACCAAACCCCATAAAGTGAGCCATAAAGCAATATTGGGAGCACGAGGTTGATTACCAATATCAACCTCGTGTCACCCCAATAAAGTGGGAAGGGAAGGAGAAACACACAATGGAGGTCAGGGGCCAAACCCCTAACCCAAAGAGAACAGGTGGAGTGAACGGGAACACTCCAAAGGGCGCCAACAGGGGTATCAGCCAATCAGAGGGGGGAAAGGCATCGATTGAGGTACAGCAATAAGGCCACCGTGCAATATAACCAGTAACCAGTAATCATACCAGTTCAGTTATCCCAGTATCATATTGGTGCTAGTTAGGTTAGATAGTTTAGCTAGGGAAGGACCGGGACTTTAGTTACCGTATCCCGCCTTCCGTGTACAACAACCTATATCCATATCTATATCTTTATGCCTGATCATTATATACACCGAACGATCACGAACTCATTTTACTCTTCACACACGGCGGGGACGCGTGAACTAAACACCGGATAAACCGGGATCCCTCCTGGATCCCGTCACAGCGGTGGGAGTCCGTCGCAACCGATAAGTCTGCTACGTCCTCCGCAAAAGAAAGAAGGGTGCGGGAGATAAATCTGGCGTATGATTTAGAAATTGCGGAGCTAGCCCAGGGTGTTAGAGAGTGGGAAAGGGAGGATAGAGAGAGAGCCGAGGAGTGTAGAGATCAGGAGAGAGAGATGGAGAGTAAGCGCGTGCAGGGTGATTTGCGTGCCCGACTAGAGTGGCTTACGCAATATCAAGCCAAACTGAATCAGCGCCGACTAGAACTGGCGCGGTTGGAACTATCAGAGAGTGAGACCCCACTTACATACACCGGGCGAGAGAACCAGAACTGGTGTAGCCGTACGGGCGGGGGGGGGGGGGGGGGGGGGGGGGGGGGTAGTAGTAGTACGTTAGAAATAGTTAATATTAATAGTACCGTAGTAGATAACCCTAATCCCTTTATTACAGGAAATATTTTACCTGGTAGTAGTAATTTAAATTTAAATTCAAATAATAATATTAATTCAAATATCCAGAATAATTCAAATAATTCGAATAATAATTTAAATTTTGAAAATAATAACAATTCTAATTTAAATAATTTAAATAATAATCCCGTTTCAAATTCTAATAATTTAATTGATTTAACAAATAATATTGGGAATGGTGCTATTAATATGAGCGTGCCAGACGTGTATAGCCCGGCAGGCGGCTGCCTGGTAGGCCACGCAGTTAGTAGGCAGGAGGTGGCGGGGCTGAGCCAACCCGACGGCGGCCTGGTAGGCCATGTAGATGGTAGGCAGGAGGTAGCGGGGTTGAGCCAACCCGAAGTGGGCCTGGTGGGCCACGCAGTAGCAGAGAGAGAGGCGGGGGTGAATAGACCCGGCCGCAGTAGAGACAGTGCGTCGACTAGAGAGGGGTGTAGAGACGAAGTAAGAGATAGTGAAGTTAGATGTGGCGGGTGGGGGGGGGGCCACGGGCGCCCCACCACATGAGATTAGCGGCGAGAGAGGGGGGGCAGAGAATGCCCCACAAGAGGGGTGTAGAAGTGTAGTAGGAGGTAGTGAAGTTAGAAGTGGCGGGTGGGGGGGGGCTACGGGCGCCCCACCACAGAAGATTAGTGGCGAGAGAAAGGGGGTAGAGAGTGTCCGACAAGAGGGACGCAGAAGTGTAGTAAGATATAGTGAAGTTAGAAGTAGCGGGTGGGGGGGGGCTACGGGCACCCCACCGCGAGGGATTAGTAGAGAGAGAGGGGGGGCAGAGAGTGTCCCACAGCCGTCAGCGGATAATGCGCGGGCCGAATCAGGTAAACCGCAACACCCGGCGATGGAGAGTAATAGGGGGATTGCGAGTATCCCCAGCGGCGTGCGATCGAGCAGAGAGAGGCAGGTTGACGTCGCGAGAGGGCAGACGAAGCGTCGAGCCCGATTAGAAGAGGGAAGAAGAACAATGGAGTTTAACCGGGAGGTCGACGAGAGACCTCACGAGCCGGAATACTACACAGAAAAGAGAAGAAGAGAAGATAGTAGAAGAAGTGTCGCCACGAACGATAGCAGTGCGAGGATGGATAACGGACCGTCGACAGTAGAGATGGAGTCAGGGAGCCAGTGGGGTCGAACTTCGGGAGATTGCCGTCGCCCCGGAGAAACGCACCGCACGCCAAGAGAGGGGTACAGGAGGTACCACTACAAAGTCGAGAACAGGAGAGGGGATCGAAGAAAAGCTTCCCGACGGGATATAGCTGCCGATCGAGAGTGCGGTAGTCGCGGGGAGATTCGAGATTCGCGAAGAATAAACTTCGGTTCGGAAGGGCACATGCAGACTGCAGGACATACTGTAGGCCTTACTGCACATACTATTATAGGCCATGCTGGGAGAGATAGAGTAGGCGATGGGGTAGCGCGAACGACGGGATTAAACCCGGAAGTCGTGGAGTACATACCGGTAGGTAGGCGAGAGGTAGGTAGGCCTATATCGGTACAGCAGCATGACTATAATACACAGGGACATAACATATATCCAGGGGAGGGGGGAGTTATTGGAGATAGACGTATGGGCCCCAATGTATTAACATCAACCCCAGTACCAAACATACCGGCTGGGGGGGGGACAGGGTGACATTCCCCCATCACAATATCGACAATATACCCCGATAGGAGCAAGAACATCGAACTCCCTGGACGAGAACAGGTCGTGCGGACAGTCACCACCACACGCGGCCGTACAGGGGACTGCTAGTCCACAGTTAGCAGGTAGCAGGGCCACACCGTGGCGGGGACAGGAAGAAAATAACACCAAAAATAAACACAATCCCAATATACCCAGTAGGCCGAGTCTAGACAACCAAAACATTAAATCGGTACATATAAACCTAAGCGCGATACGTGAAGGACTATACAGGAAACGCTATAATACAGGATTCCAATGTCAATTACATCGGGACGGAACCCATAAGACCAGGAGTTGCAAGTACTGGCAAGCGTTGCCCAAACGAGATCGTGTAGCCTACACAGACGCAAACGGACTATGTCATAGATGTGTGGTAAAAGGACACAGATCCGGAGAGTGTTGGAAAGGGAGAAGATGTGAAAGGACTAAACCAGGGGTAGAGAAGTCCATGAGCAAAGGAGTCGGGAAAGTAGAAGGAGGCGTGTTGCATACACACGCAAGGCTGACACAGTGCGAGGGGGCATTATATGGGCAGACACCGCGTATACCGAGGGACGAGCGGGGGTCGTCGAGGGCTCTAATGCCAGCGCACATACGAAGGGGGAGGCCAGCAAAGGTGGCACCGAAGAGAGTGTGGCGAAGAATTAGAGGACATATAGGAGGGCAGCAGGAGAGTGCCTACTGGAAGAAGGGGCACGTGAGAGTTTTTAGTCGTCCAAAGTTTTGGACTGAGGGGGTGGGAATGAGGGCGAGACGCCCTTCCCACGCATAAAATATAAAATAATTATTTAATTAAAATTAATGAAAATAATTAAATAATAGAGTAGGTAGAAGTTAGGTAGTAAGAATTAGTTAGTTAAAGGGTGGTACGTAGTACCGATAGTTAGTTAGAGGGTTAGAGGGTACGTAAGTACCGCTAGTTAGTTAGAGAGTTAGAGGGTACGTAAGTACCGCTAGTTAGTTAGAGTTAGAGGGTACGTAGTACCGCTAGTTAGTTAGAGAGTTAGAGGGTACGTAGTACCGTTAGTTAGAGGAGAGTTAGAGGGTACGTAGTACCGCTAGCTAGTAGAGAGAGCTAGAGTAGTAGGAGGGTACGTTGTACCGCTAGCTAGTAGAGAGAGCTAGAGTAGTAAGAGGGTACGTAGTACCGCTGGTTAGGAGTGTTAGTAGAGCAGTAGAGGGTTGTGGGCACCATAAGCGCCACGTAGATGGAAGTAGCAGTAGAGGTTGTGGGCACCGTAAGCGCCACCTAGTTAGAGTTAGTAGGGAATGCGCTGAACTTAGTGGGGCATGGGCGTGATGATGTGTTTGATGTAAGAGCAGGGTATGCTAATTAGAAGGTGCCGGGCACAAGAGGTGCCGGGCACAAAAGGAGTTAGTAGAGTTAGAAGGTGCCGGGCACAAGAGGTGCCGGGCACAAAAAGAGTTAGTAAGAGTTAGTAGAGAGTTAGTAGAGTTAGTAAGAGTTAGTAGTAGTTCACATGATTAACGTACCCACTCTGCCGGCATTCAGAGCGTCACGTGTAGGCGAGTAGACGTAAAGGGAGTAGATGCAAAGGAGGTAAGTTAGAGATAGAGTAGAGTAGCAGAGAGGGCACATAGGGTGCCAGGTAGTAGAGTAGAGTGTTAGAGGTAGTAGAGAGGGCACATAGGGTGCCAGAGAGTAGATTAGTAGAGAAGGCACATAGGGTGCCAGAGAGTAAAGTTAGAGATAGAGTAGAGTAGTAGAGAGGGCACATAGGGTGCCAGGTAGTAGAGTAGAGTGTTAGAGGTAGTAGAGAGGGCACATAGGGTGCCAGAGAGTAGATTAGTAGAGAAGGCACATAGGGTGCCAGAGAGTAGAATAGTAGAGAGGGCACATAGGGTGCCAGGTAGTAGAGTTAGAGAGCTAGAGGTAGTAGAGTAGTAGAGACGGGCACATAGGGTGCCAGGTAGTTGAGTTAGTAGAGTAGAGTTAGTAGTTAGTAGAGTTAGATAGTTAGAGTTAGTAAGCAGTAGGTAGATGGTATGATAGCACAGGGGTAGCATTAGAGATTAGGGCCTTAGGGAGGGCAAGAGAGATAGCGAGAGGTGGTATGGAGATAGTGTGGAGAGAGTGTGGGCGCAATTCAAGCGTGGGGGGGGAGGAGAGGAAGAGTAGAGTCAGGGCGAAAGTGTTGGGGAAACAAAAGTTGCGTGAGAGGTGAGCGCGATCGGCCCGACATGAGACGCCAGGCACACATGGGTAGCGTTATCATACCCATAGGGGGCGGCCTGGAAAGCCGACTCCGAGAGAAAAGAATTCCACCCCACACCCGATACAAGATCGGGATCCAGCGGGATTGTAGCGCACTTTTTTGGTTGATGCTATCTTCTTACCGGGAAGATAGCATGGGGGGGGAGTGTTAGCTTATTCAATCCCGCTAACGCCCCATAATGTTATAAGCCGATAAGCAATATTGGGAGCCACGAGATTGGGTAATTAACCAACTCGTGCCATCCCAATGAGAGTGGGAAGGAGAACCACACAATAAGGGTCAGGGGCCAAACCCCTAACCCAGAGAGAACAGGTGGAGTGAACGGGAACACTCCACAGGGTGCCAACAAGGGTATCAACCAATCAGAGGGGGGCAAGGCATCGATTAGGTAGTAATTAGGCCAACCGTGCAATATAACCAGTAACCCAATATCAGTAATTCAGTTATCTCAGTGCAGTAGTGCTAGCATAGGTTAGTTAGTTTAGATAGGGGAGCACGGGACTTTTAGTTACCGTATCCCGCCTTCCATATACTATACAATATATCTATATCTTATACCTTTATTATTATACACCGAACTTCAGAACTCATTTTACTTTCATTCACTCTTTATACACGGCGGGGACGCGTGAACTAAATACCGGATAAATCGGGATCCCTCCTGGATCCCGTCACACGTTTTGCCCAAATATATGTGCACTTTATTTACCTATGTTATCTTTATCCTATTGCCAATGATAAACCATGCGTACCCACTTATATATGTATATGTATTCCGTATATATATATTTTATCTAATATAATACCGGCTCGTCCGGGTGTTTTATGATATAAAAAAAAGTAGGCCTATCTGGCTGTCAGGCAATTAATTGTAAATGCCACCTATTGTTTACATGGTAACCAGTGGCGCCGTAACTTTACATCTCGCCGTCATTGGTTATACATAAACAAGGGACATTACAATACCAATACAATACTAAATGTACTACAGGCCAATACAATGCTGTAATGTCATCTAAAGTTGTTAAGTGCTAAATAACAACTCACTGTTAATGCTAATGACGTTGAGTAATGTTACAATTTTGGAAAAAAATGCTATTTATGTGTGTATGTTTGGTTGGTAGCCTAGCAACCAACCTATCAGCTGGTGATAGTCTAACTGTTTGGTGGGGGATATTTTTTATATATATTTATACCAATATTGTATGTTTTACATGTTAAAAAAACTTCGAATAAAAAGAAACACCATCTAATTCATATATATATATCGTTGCTTTAAGACATGCTGTATTAGCTGGTGAAGTTTTGAATATTTTATCCAATGGGAAGTGATGATTATTACGTGGTAAAGTGAAATCCGACATTTCTATTGGGCAATATCTTCCTGCAGAAAGGCCATCATATCTTTCGATATCTTTTGTAGGCTCTTTGACTTAGGGCCTTATCCTTATGACACTTAAGCTACGATATTCAATATAAACAAACATATACAAACATAATATAATATGTCTTACCTGTGGACAATGAGGCGCCCAATCCGCTGTCCTGGGTGTCTGTATGCACCAACGGATATTTCTTGCTTTCAGATTGGTCAG